>LBNU01033195.1:182747-239413 GCA_014162995.1 Artemisia annua
ATATATATATATATGTCTTGTTCCCTTCACATATTTTTTGTAGCCAAGCATTCCATCGCTCGTTTCCTTCGTGCCCTCAAATGAGGGGGAGCACACATCAAGGGGGAGCTTTCTACCCGTCTAACTTCGTTCACGAAGTTAGTCGGCATAACTTTTTTGATTCTACAAAAAGGGGGAGAAGTGAATATAAACTCTAAGTACTTGTGTCTAAAAATTAATTTTTAGACTTAATGAGTTTAAGGTTTTGTAATCATCAAAGAGGGGGAGATTGTTGATATACGTAATGTCTAAAAACATTATTAATATTTTTCAATATCTCTATGTTTTGATAATCACAAAATATAAACTCATTAAACTAGAAGATTATGACGTAAACAAGTATTTAGTTGCAAATATTCATTTTAACAACTTAATCACTTAAGGTATGAATAAACAAAGTGTTTAATGCACTATATGATCAAAGGAACATTTTATTAATCACTAGAATTTTATAAAATGTCATAAAACATTTTATATCTTTTATAAAACATTTTTGGAATATGTTTAAATCATTTTAAATATATGAATTCAAATTTTTAACCAAAAATGGCAAAAATGATCCAGAAAAACCATAATCACAAAAGGACAAAGATGTCCAACGTTCTGGAGGGGGCGGCCCCCTTAATTCACTGGGCGAACCCCTTAATTTTAAGGGGACCGGCCCCTCAATTAAGGGGACCGGCCACGCTCCAGAGCAATATTTTTTTACCTATAAATACTGGTTCATTTCACATATTTTTCTCACATTTTGCACCCTAATACTTTCTGATCTAAATCCCCATTTCTATTCTCTAAAATCCTGTGATCCAAACCTCAACCTTTCAAGTGCAAGAGAAGAATACTTCAATCTACCAAGACAAGAAGTATTACAACTTGTTGTGACCTCCACATCCAAGTTGTTAGAGCATCATCCAATATATTTATTTCTTTGTGTAACTAGTTGTGAATATTTGATAGAAGATAGATTAGCAAGGTGTGTAGATAGAGAAATTGTGAAGTAGATAGGTGCAAAGATAGATAGATGTGAAGAAGAAGTAGTGTAAATCAAGTAGATAGGTGTGAAGAAGAAGTAGTGTAAATCAAGTGAATAGCTGTGAAGAAGAAGTAGGGGTGTGATTGAGTAGAAACTAGGTGTGAAGAAGTTGTGTAGAAGGTGTGAATAAGGTGTGACGAAGTTGTGGTGTGAAAATTGGTGTGTAAGGTTTTCTCCGCCATAAGGGAGCTTGTTAACATAGTGAAGAAAACTCTCGAGTTAGGTGCTCGGGGAGTGGAGTAGGGCAAGGAAGGTGTCCTTGTAGCCGAACCACTATAAATCTCTTGTCTCGCGGTTCGATCTTTCCATCTGTTACTTATTTCTTTACTTACATTATCATTGATTTAGTATTTAGCTATAGTTTCTTATATTGTGCAAGACTTGAATTCACATAATATCGAATCTACATTTTTGAAAGTAAACAAAACGTATAAACAAAGTTTTTCATAACAAATTAAAAAGACGTAAAGCTATTCATTCCCCCCTTCTAGTTTTCCACAAAAACTATTCAACCCCCCTTCTAGTTTTTCACAATTGGTATCAAGAGCCACGTCAAACAAGATTTTTAAAATAAATTGTATTTTAAAACTTGAATCGATCTATGGAATCGGAAAAATATTTAGAAGGGCAAGCTATTCAAAGACCAACACTATTTGAAAGTGATAGATTTCTTTATTGGAAAAATCAATTTGAAACTTATGTGAAATCAAAGGATATAGATCTTTGGCATGTTATTACTAATGGTGATTTTCTTCCTATACAAAATAATCCCGAAACTAAAAGGGATGAACTTGTAACTTTTGAAAAACAAAACGATGATTTAAAAAAGAAACCTGCTAAAAATAATGAGGCTAAAATGGTGATTTACAATGCGTTACCACGCAAAGAATATGAAAGAATTTTTATGTGTAATACCCTAAAAGAAATTGGGAACTCTTTACTAATCACTCACCAAGGTAATAGTCAAGTCAAAGATAATAAAATAGATCTTCTTGTACAACAATATGAACAATTTACGATTCCGGAGGAGGAATCAATAGATAATGCTTTGGCTAGATTTAACACAATCATCACAAGTAAAAGCACTTGATGAGAACTTTTCTAGCAAGAATTTTGTAAGAAAAGTTCTTAGGGCTCTCTATCCGAAGTGGCGTGCTAAGGTGACGGCTATTGAGGAGTCAAAGAACTTATCAACTCTACAACTTGATGAGCTAATTGGAAACTTGAAAGTGTATGAAGTGATGATAAAGAAAGACTCCGAAATGGTCAAAGGAAAAAGGAAGCAAAGCAAATCAATTCCATTGAAAGCAAAAAAGGACTCTAGTGATGAAGAATACTCAACATCCGAAAGCGACGATGAAGAGTATGCTATGGCCGTGAGAGACTTCAAGAAATTATTTAAAAGACGAGGAAGATATGTTAGACAACCATATAATGAAAGAAAAACACCTCAAAGAAACAAGGACGATAGGAATGGCAAAAGTGAAAGGAAGTGCTTCAAGTGTGGAGACCCAATTCATGTTATTGGAGAATGTCCAAAATTGTCAAGAAGTCAAGACCACAAGGCTTTTGTAGGAGGAGCATGGAGCGATAGTGACAATGATGAAAAAGAGACAACAAGAGAAGAAAAGTGTCTCATGGCAAAGACATCCGATGAGGTACGTTCCGAAACCGAATATTATAGTGATGAAAATTTAACTTTAGATGAAAAAGACTTAGATAGCGAATATAGTAGATTATGCAAACTAGGACAAAAAGCCATGGCTAAAAATAAACTACTAAAACGCACTAACAAAAAATTAAAAGATGAAATAATTGAATTAAAAATTAAGCTACACAACTTAGAAAAAGGTAAAGAAAGTATTATGGAATGTAAAGAATGTATAGTTGTTAAAAATGAGGATGAAAAACTTAAGGAAGAAATTACTAAACTTGAAAAATTTGAAAGTAGTAGTCAATCACTCAAGAAATTAATTAGTATTCAAAGAATATCCGGAGACAAAACCGGGTTAGGATATAACTCAACCGGAGTGTCAACTAGTGAAACAAAAAATGTCATATTTGAAGATGAAACTAGTGAATTAAAATCTAAACCAAATTACATTCTTTTGAAAGATAGATTAGTACCCATTGCTAGTGATGAGAAAGTTAAAAGTTTTCATAAATCATCTTTAAAACCCAAGGCCGAACCTTTTAAACCAAAATAAGGTCTAAAACTCCACCACCTAGAAAAGCAAGTGGTTCTCATCCTAGGTCTAAAACTCCTCAACCTAGAGTAAACAAAAATAGACAAAACTTTCACAACAATCATCAAATGTGGAACTTCAATCCTTGGGGAATGATTCCACCATATATACATCCAACTCAAATACAAAACATGTTCGGACCAAACACGATTAGCAACAAGTATTGTAAGTTTTTCATAACACATTTCATTTAATTTCATCAAATTTGGTCATAATCAAGATTAGGCATTTTATTTCAATTTCTTTAATTTCATTTTTTCTTTCAATTGAGTCTAGGATTTCCATAACTAAATGCTTCCCATAGGATTAGAATGCATAATTAACACTAAAAATTAACAATCATAAACCCTCTTGTTGAAAATTTTTGAAAAAGTTCATACACTCCTTTTCAAATTTTTTTTATATACATTGTTGAATAATGCTATAAAAACTTGTTAAAACAA
Source organism: Artemisia annua (assembly GCA_014162995.1). Lineage (NCBI taxonomy): Eukaryota > Viridiplantae > Streptophyta > Magnoliopsida > Asterales > Asteraceae > Artemisia > Artemisia annua. The sequence continues at coordinate 186,509 of LBNU01033195.1, forward strand.
ATCACATTGTGTTTTTACAACTTATTAATCACAAAAATATATTTTTCGATGAAGTATAAAGAATATTCGGTATAACGACAGCAGGGGGGTTTCGAGATTATGTCCAAAAGTTGCCAAATTAATCCGTATAATCTTTATAACACATTGTTCAAGATTATCAACACATAAAACTAGTAAATTTAGGAGTTTTGTCAAGATATATAGGGAGCGTTCATATACTGATACTCATCAGTACATACTACGTATCATACTATACTACGTATATATATACTATCTATATACTATATATACTAATATATATATTGACATTTTAGTAGTAAATTTTGTAGATAAGGAAGCGTTTGGTTTAACTAGAAAAACGGTATTTTTGAGTCAAAATTTAAACCATCTTTTTCAAAACAAATCACTTGCATAAGAAACTCGTAAGAAATAGCTAGTTATACAATCTAATGTATATCTAGCAAAGTTTCATGATATATTAAGATGTTTAAAGGGGCGTTTGGATTATCCCATAACTACTTGCTAAACATCATAAAATGGATCTAGAACGAGTTAAAAATAAAAGAAAGGAACATAGTAAACTACTTCTTAGGATTAAGGTCTTAGAGTCGAAGTATGTTTACGTTCCACATATGTCATAACAACATATGCATTATATTTTAACTTTGATTTTATTTTTATTTTATTCTATTGTTATGAGTTTAGGTAAAAATGCCCAAAGCTATCACCGAAGACATTTCCCTAACCAAAAACTACATCCCAAAAGTCTCTCAACTTCCCACTACCTCTCCTTCTATTGCACGTATATATCGACAAATCGAGGATAGAAATATCCACGAAGGTCGTGTGGTAGATCAAGCCTATTATCAATCCGATTTCATTGAACGTTTACTCCGAAATATCCGCTTCGAGTGTCATTTCCAAATCAATGAACCCATCATTCCCCGCTTTATTCTTGGCTTTTATAGCCAAGTCACGGTTCAAACCGATGAATTCAGTGGCATTCTCATCTCCTTCATGATTCAACATGAATTTATCACTCTTACTCTTGCACAATTCGGCCAAATCATCGAAATTCCTTTTACATGCCAATTCTTATTCACAAATTAATGGGATCTTGGTGCTCTTTAACGTTGCCGGCCGACTTTTGGTCCTCATTTCTCCCAAATTCCTTCTCCCGAAGAAATTCGCCAAATGCTCGGGTTGGAACGTGAAACTATCACTCGTAAAATCAAGTCCAAAAATATCTCTATTCTTGAAAACCAAATTCTCCTCACGGAATTAAGGCTCGACATGCGACGTTGGGAAGAACTCATTCGAGAGATTGCGTTCGATACCGGAGGCCACCGAGACCATCTCCCGGCTAGCCTCGCTCACATGTTATATTGTATCGTTGCCGAGCAACCTTACAATTTGGCTTATTTCTTCATCAAGCGTATCGAATGTGCAAGATCCACTCCTAAATCTAATCTTCCGTATGGTATGTTTCTCACACGTCTATACCGTCATGTCATCGAACACTATCCTGATCTTGATGATAGTATCTTTCAATCCATCTATCCAACCTTGCGTCCTCTCGTTCTTAAACAAGCCCGTAGAACTCTTAGTGATAAGGGTAAATCTCATTGTTATAGCTTCCATGGTTCATCATCTCATCAAGAGGACGACGACGAGGAAGAAATCACTCAACGTGCTAGTACCCCTTCTCCTACGAGGTTTGTTGATGATCTAGAGGACCTTGACTACTCCGTACACAAAACACCATCTCCTAACTCACGAAACGAAGAACTGTTACATCATCGTCAAACTCAATTGCTCAACCAAACTCAAAGGATGCATCAGGAGATGCGAGAAGGCTTCAAGTCTATTGCGAAGAAGCTTGGAAAGGTGTTAGGGAAGAAGAAGTAGTGATGATGATGAAGAAATTAGCTTAATCATGCTTGTTTAAACAATTATTATTATGTGCTATTTAGATATGAATATTTATTGTTTGTGTGCTATATTTCCGATTTGTATTCAGAAATGCTTATGGCTTGCTATGGATTACGGTTGTTTAGGATGTTAACTTTGTTAGTTTAATTTTAATGCATGCTACTACTTGCATGAATTTTTATTTGAACTATATATATATATATATATATATATATATATATATATATATATATATATATATATATATATATATATATATATATATATATATATATATATACTAGCCGAGTACCCGCGCCTAGCGGCAGCGGTATCTAGCCGAGTACTCACGTCTAGCGGCAGTGGTTTCTAGCCGAGTACTCATGCCTGACGGCAATGGTATCTATTTTCGACCAAATTTCGATATTGAATAATTTTTTCTACATATTGTTTTTGTAACATAATGGAATCATTTTCCGATAGTATAATTTAAATTTGCAATGTTTTATTTACTAACTTTAGTAGTTGAATTACAAATTTAACACTTATTACAAGACATCTAAAAATAATGTAAACGCTAAACGTGACAATTATTTTCTTAGTCTAAATTAGTCTTTAAATTAGTGTTCAGTTTCATAAAACATACACCTATTAAAATCATTTTATATTTCACCATCAGCATACCACTTGCAATAACATTTTTTAGTTTAAATCTACGCATTACTTTATTCTAAAGATATAGCCCATATGACAATGAGAAATTTATATTTAGAGTTTAGATGCTTGTACAACATTTGAATTTATGTGTGCATCGAATAATTTTAAATTCTGGTACCGTACAACATTTGTATTTAAATTTAAGTGATACTTTGTTATAATTTTTGTCTGAATTCGAAGTGGCTGGACCTATACTATGCAACCCTCCCTCACATATACTATGCAACCCTCCCTCTCTTAGTGTCAGCCTTTTGATGCAATTTCAACACGGGTCCATTTCAAATGTCCACAAGTTCCTAAAAGCTTTTTTGGTCCTTTTTCGTCCTTAACTTGAATCGAGAATTCAAATTTTACTCCAAATTTAATCAAAGTCTTGTCATATATTTGAAACCACACAGTTTATTACTGTATGTTTCAATAACAATAAAGACCAATCTAACTTTTAAATAGAATATTTATGAAATTTATATTAAAAAATAAAAATATATATTTATAAATTTCTGTCAACCAAACATGCGAAGATATTTTAAATTTTGGAATTTTAAATTCTCAAGAATTTAAATTTTCTACAATTTAAAATTCTGGAATTTCAAATTCCCCAACCAAACGCCCCCTTAGGTTTTACAGTATATGTTTGAAACAACAAGTAGTAAGAAGTCCAAATTTGTTGTGTACGTTGAATATATGTATATATTCAGTGTTTTATACTTAGAGTTATATTGGTTCAAGACATCAAAGACTTTTCAAATACAATCTTTTCTTTTGGGGTAAATTGCAAAAATAGTCCATCAGGTTCCACATTTTTACAAAAATGGGACCGAGACAAAAAGTAGCACAAAAAAGCCACCCACGTTTCACATTTTCGCAAAATCGCTACCGAGAGGCCTTTTCCTTTAATTTTCCCGTTAAATGCCACGTCCATGAGAGTAGTTTCGTCATTTTACTGTTCATACTTATTAAATTTGCTGCCATAATCACCTCTGTGGTTGATATGAATGTGATTAGACCTCAATGGCTAAATTTGCAAAGTAAAATCAAACTTCTTCCCACATCTTCTCCACCACGACTCGAGTTGACTGGTTAAAAAAAATGAATAACGAAAATGCAATCACCACAAATGTCACCAAACACAGCCATCATAACCACCACCATAACCACAACCACCACCACCAACACTCACCAGGAGACTTTAACGTTGGTGACAACAACTGTCGCACAACGCCAACATTCAAGGCCATGTCCCCGTTGTTTCTCAGAAGACAATAAGTTTTGCTACTATAACAACTACAACACATCGCAGCCACGTCACTTTTGCCGTAGATGCCGCAGACACTGGACCCATGGTGGCGTGCTTCGGGACATCCCTGTTGGAGGTGGTAGGCGAAAAAACACAAAAAGAAAAAGCCCATGAACCCCACCATCACTTCGGGTTATGTTACCACGTTTGATCAGCCAGAGTACCAGGACTACCAGAGTGTGATGCCGCCTACCCAGGGCCTGCCGCCGCCTCTGCATGTGGATGATGCCGGTGATGGGTTTGTGTCGTCTTTGTTGGAGGATGTTTGTTTTGAGGAAGGTGTCTGGCCATTTTGTGGCAATTAGTGTAGTTTGTTAGTTGATGTGTTAGTTTTAGTGGTTTATGTACCCCATCCTTTTGGTCCCGATCTTTTGATGAATGGTAAATGCTATGGTTGTAATTGTAACTTAACTTGATCTTTTGTTTTGGATATACTTTGACTTTTGCACATAGGACCCAGAATTGCCCATTTTGACAATCATGTTTGACTTTTGCACATGATTGTACATTATGGTTGACTTTTGCAAATTGACAGAAACATTCATAAACATTCATAAACAACCGAAATTGACAATCAATTTTGCTCAAATGGATCTAAAAAGAAGGCACAAAAATACCCAAAATTACCCAAATTGACAATCAATTTTGACTTTTGCAAATAACATTATGGTTGACTTTTGCAAAAATACCCAATGGTTGACAGAAACATTCATAAACATAACAAAACATAACAAATCATAGATGACAGAAACATAATAAATGAACAGAACAAAACGTAGATGAGAGAAACATAAGAAAATCATAATATATCATTCAAGTTCAAAACATAAAATTCAAAACAAGGGAGGATGGAAACATAAAAGGAACAAGCAATACAAAGATGACCATGAAAGAAACTCTAAAGTCCCTTGACAAATGCATGCTTGTTGAAGAGCTTGAGCTTCGCCTCTGCCATCTTCTTCTTCAAGTCTAAAAGCTCCATAACATCGGACCTTTGAAGCTTCTTCATGAACTTCAAGCATTTGTACATCTGCACCGAGGGACACACCAGTTCCATTTCAAAGATCATCTTGTTCCTTTGAATGACAACATCAAGCAACTCTTGATATACCACAAACAGCTCCTTGGCATACTTGACATCACGTTCTGCCTCCCTAGCAAAAAACACAGTCATTTGGTATGGTAACTCGGTTGAGTTAGCAGCAGCAGCGAGTTCTTCAAGAAGGATAAATTGAGACATTGTCTTGGTAAATTTGATTCAAAAAAGTATTACTGTGTTGATTTAGCATCATCCATGGGATTCTTGTCAGCATCATCATTGGGTTTCTTGTCAGCAGCAACCTTGGGTTTTTTTTTCAGCCATCAGTCTTCGCCTCTTGATTGATCTTCCTTGGTCTTCAAACTTGTCCTCTGCGATCACTCCATCTTGCCCAACTCCATTTTTTTCAAGCACTTGAACTGGCTCATCTCCTTGTTTAGCAACCTCTTTGTCCTTAATCACATCTCCTTCAACAACTGGCATACATCCCTCATTTCCAACTACTAGAGCACACTGATCATCTGGTATCACAGCCACATCACGAACTCTTTGTTCACCATCATCACCATCAACACCATCAACATCCAAATTTGCAAACCTTTCTTCACCAACGACCACAAGTGGAACCAAACTGAAACTAATTGGTTCAGCAAAAATAGCATACACCTCTGTTCCTTCTCCAGCTGCAACTACGTCATCAAGTTCATCCAATGCTTGATCTATTTCAGCAAACATGTCACTAATATCTTGAGGCTCTTCAGGCTCTTGAGGCTCTTCAATCGCATGCATCTCTTCAGGTTCAGGAACATCAACTAAATGGTATGGATCATCAGTCCAGTCAACATCTTTTCCTTGCTCAACCTCTTGATCACTAATCCATGTGTGAAGATCTCCTTCCTTTCCACTAATAGTACAGCCATCACTTGTGTCATCATAATAAGCATCATCAAATTCGACCACATCTGTGGCCTCCAGGGAATCCTCACTTGAATCCTCCCCCATAAACTCTTGGTCAATCTCTACCAATAACCTCCTGAATTCAAACTCATCACTCAGCCTCTTTGAATGATTTGCAATCATTTTTCCAGCAGAAAATGTTGGTGGGAAGCCATTGTCAGAATCAGAATCATAAACAGGTCCAGCCTTATCAGGTTGGCTTGTCTTATGCCACTCTTTATGCCACTCTAACAATAGTAATTTCCCATTGTTTCCAGTCTCACCATCAACACCCTTTCCAGCAGCCTCATTCACATCATCATCCACTATTTCTTCTTTCACCACACCCTTTCCCTTAGTCATCATTCGATCCATCATCTCACACTCAACAATTGAAACACCGGTTTCAATATACAACTCCAACTGTGTAAAAAAAGGAACATACTCCACAAGTGTCTTCACATCTTCGTCAGACTTTAGTGGTAGCAAACCATCATCCAGTGACTCCCCAGGTAACCTAAAGTGAGTATACACAAGGGTACGATCCGTGTAACCCAAATCCTCTAACATTTCGCCCAATAAGCCCATGGAGAAAAAGTCACAGTGAATTCCGTCAAACCAATCTATATCTCCAAAGAGATAGATTCTCCCTGGTGTTGAGGTAAATTGACCATTGTGATGGATTACCAAAGTAAACATTTTTTCACTCTATGCTGTGCAACACATACAATAAATCATTAACTTCGAATAACAATAACAACTTTAAATGAAAAACAAGAAGATGGAACAGAAAATGCTTACCGTACAGGACTCTTAAATCAGGTATCGGGGCACTGCGTGCACGATTTTGCCAAAGCTTACCCATTCTCAAGATCTTTACCAATGAAACTAATTTTCTCCTTGAAAGAAATTGATACCCATATATAAAGTATTGCTCTAAAGGACTAAATTTGTAAAACAAAACACTAGCAACTGAAGTTATTGGTGGCAAAGGGGTAAAATGCCGAAACTACCCTCATGGACGTGGCACTTAACGGGAAAATTAACGGAAAAGGCCTCTCGGTGGTGATTTTGCAAAAATGTGGAACGTGGGTGGCTTTTTTGCGCTACTTTTTGTCTCGGTCCCATTTTTGCAAAAATGTGAAACCTGAGGGACTATTTTTGCAATTTACCCTTTCTTTTGACTATACACCTGATTCGAGAATCGTAAAGTTTTTGAAGGCTACTTCCTTTCAATCCCACACATCCTAATTTTGTAGATTAAGTTTCCAAGGAAAATGTGCAACCCAACTTTGTCCATATCTTCTTAATTTTCCAACGAAAATTTGAAACCAACTTTGTCCATAGTCAATTCAAAAAGTTGGTACATTTTTATATTAACTTTGCTACACATTCTTACATTTTCATCATACAAATCCTTCTACACACATAATAATATTATATAGTTTTTTGCTACTCATTCTCTCTCCATCCATACCAAACGTTCTTCCATTTGTCAGCATCCTATAAGTAAGAGCTTTTGTAAGAACAAATTGTAGGATTTGTAGGATATTTTAGAATTTTTGTTTTTATATTTTTGTTTTCCTTCTTTATAATGCAAATTTGTCTAGTCAATTCAAATGTTGTACAGTTTCCTACTTTATTCGATTTAGGGGTCATACTCTTTCAATCTGACACAAAGTTAAAAAGCAAAACTTGATAAGTCAATGTCACCAATATTCATACCATTTCCCATGTTACATGATATTCGATATGCCATTCGGAGGGTAGATAGATATTCGAATATTAACACAACTTTATGAAGTTTAATAATTTTTTTAACCTTTGTGGATGTACCAATAAAAAGTCGAATTATAGAATCTAATTTGCTATTCTTCAAACGAGAATCTAATTTGTTAGATTTTAATTACCATGAGGAAATAGTACGTGATATTTTTTTTTCTCGGTTTTAAGTTTTCGTATCCTCCACATTTTCAAGTCTTACTAACATTGGGTAACACCTTTTTTGCATTGCACTTCCCAAAATTCTTGTAATATCAATATCCTTTTGAATGTCATGTCATTTTACTTATATAGTACTCTAGTATAAAATTTAAAGTATGATGAATTTGTCTTGGGGACTTAAGAGTCACCGTTCTCAAAGCAATTCAAACATTATGAAATTTTAACACCTAATTGTAGTCCCAAGTCTCGAGACATTGTCTAGTTTTGGATTTTTTTATAAGCAGTGAAAGATTAAGATCAACCAAACACTTTTGATACATTGATTTAATGGTCCACATGTACCACCATGGGTAAAAATGCATCATAGTTCAAAGAAAAAAAATAAAACTAAAACATTAAATCCTTAAAAAAATAACATGTTGCTGCTTCGGATTTAAAATGTTGTAAAAAGCCTTGAACTTAAAATAATGTTTGTCATTTATGCAACAACAAAATCAAACAACCTCGTATCAATGACCTCAAACACCCGTTGGGTTCATGAACGGACATCAAAGAAACATCATCTGTCACCAAAATAATAATAACAAACATAAGTGGCCTAGAAATATGATGGACCATTTTTTTTGTTTAAAAGAAGAAAGAGTCCGACAAAAAAACACTAAGATATTTTCAGATCTAAAAACAAACCAATTAGATTAAAGACCTCAATAAACTGAGATCTACTCTCATAGACATAACACATATGATATCACCATCAACATACACAAAACAAAACATACGCCCCATAAACCAACCTGAAAACAAAATTTCCCGGACAGCGGAGGCGGAAAATTAGGGCGGCGACTTGAGTATTTGTCTGGTACCTAAACAAAAAAATAGAAACATATTATAACTCATATATGAATTAAAAAAAACTGAAACATGCAAAAAAAGATAGATCTATATTAAAACTGAAAAAAATAAAATAAAAATAAATAAATAATTAAAAACTTTATTGGTATGTGCTCATTCACATACCTTTTATTCACCATTTTTAGACTCTAAAAGACCAAAAACTAACGTTAAACGCCAAAGATATCGTGTTTTTGTGTTTGTGATCGTGCAGGGAAGGATATTGCATAAATGACAACAAAATCAACCAAAAGGCCCTAAAACGATCACGAGATGGGGAAAAGTGTCAAAAAGCCGAGTCAACGATGATTTATTAAATTTCAAAAAACCTCAAGTATCCGGCGATGTTGGCAAGAGCATATTTCGGCCGCGGCAAGAGTAGATTTTCGTACCTTAACAAAATAAAATGAAATAGATGCTATGAAAATTGAGATCTAAATGAAAATTCATTCAAAACATGCGAATACATATAGATTTATAAATAAAAAACAAAAAACAAAAATAAAAAACTAAGAAACTAAGAAAAAAAAACCTATATTGATGGTGCGTAGTCGGTGGTGTGCTGCTGGGTGGTATGATGGTGCGTGGTCGCTGATCGGTGATCGGTTGTGTGTGTGGAAGATTTGTGTGTAGCTGAGATGGTAAGAAAGTGAATATTGAGTGGTTGTGTGTGTTTAAAAGAGAGTATAAATGTATGTGTGTATATGTGGGTGTTGTAGAATCCAAGATCTGGACTCAACTAGGGTATGAGTAACATTGATTGAAGCACAGCGGAATATAGAACAAGAACACAATCAACATTACTAATAAGGTTTTCTTTTATTGAATATAAAAGAAACTAATAATACTACTACTAACTACTACACGCTCTATGCGTTTGCTAGACTCCTATTGAAGAGACTATGAATGAAAAGGATCAAAAGATCCAAATGACCAACGCCCTACCTCTCTTTATATAATAGAGAGGCTAGGGTTTACATAAAAACCTAGCTTCCTATGAAAGCTAACTAAATATTTCATCGTTGGCCCTCATTGTTTCTTCTTTTCTTCATTCTTGGTTGTAGGTTTTGTAATCATCAAATCTATAATTCCCAACAATCTTCCCCTATTTGATATTACAAAACAATCTGCATGAAGAAACAATGCTAAAACATGTCATCACAAATAATAAGCTGCACCTCAACTATTCTTCCCCTTTTTGTAATCATCTAATAGGGGTCTTGTGCAACTCGTAGACGCTTCCCCTCAAGTGATGCATGTAGATGATAAGCTTCCCCTTAAAAATATACTTACCATCTAATGAATCAGCAAAAACAATAATATATATATATTTTTTTTACTAATAAGGTAAGCACAGCAGTAACGAGCAGCAGTAACCAGTGAAAGCAGCAGAATCACATCTCTTGAATCCAGTGGGCTCCATGGAGTGATCATTGATGAAGAAAATCAAATATAACTGATTTGATGAAGAAATGGAATCTCCCAACCTTGCATCTTATGTCTTGCACTATCCACATGACGGCTTCTTGACAAACTCCTCATTGATTTATCCAATGAGACACTGAGCACAAATAACGTAACTCCTTCAAGTGATAGCAAATGTACGCATTAAGCACAATAAAATAGATCGTACCCCTTCACTAGAGTTGCCAAGTCTTCATCACCATACAAACCAAGCAAGTTATCTTAAAAGGCTGCTGATCCCTTTAAGATATGATAAGAACACAATACTTGGGAAAATCAATTACAACATCAAACAAGCGATAATCAAATGTGTTCGTCAAGTAATCTTCTCAACAAAATAATGATGGTTGATAACTCTGTCCTCCCTAACCATTAGTAATCTCACATGACGACTAGGAACCAAAACCGACCAAAAGAAAAAGTGTACAACAAGCCAGCAGGAACCATAAAGAAGTCAGCAAGAACCGTATATATCAGTAGGAACCCATCAGTAGGAACCAATCAGTAGAAACCAACCATATGCATCAGCAGAAACAAAATAGAGTACCAGCAGGAATGACATTAACCACTAGTACTAATCATTAATAATGAACAGCAGAAACTAATCATCAGCACCAAATCAAACAATATATGAAAGCAATCTCACGACAATTCTTGTGACCACTTTGATCAATTAAATAATTTAACCCCCACGTGAGCAAGACGTCAGATTGAAGCAATCAGCAGTAACTTATGACGACAGCAGGAATAAACTTGTAAAGCGGCAACATAAAATTATGAGTAAATAAATAAACCTGCTCCTCGTCCAAAGCAATCAGTAACAGCAACTTTGACCAATCATCCCAAACATCACAGCATTAACTCTTCCATTGACCATGAACCATGTGATGATGAGAATTAATTTGACATAAGCTTAATGAATTTGTATAACCTTCACCGACCCATGATCAAAGACTACAACCAATGAAATCCCTTGAAGACCACCTCAAGCCAAAACACGACAAACCGAATATTGACCAATAATATCTCACCACCAATTGAGGAAACGACATCAATGCACCTCAAAACAATATTCATTCCAAAAATTCAAATGCTGATAATTACAACTACCAATTAACAAAGGATATCAACCCATGATCTCTTTAAAGAATAAATGCGACCAACTTATAGTAACAAATCAGTATCCAATCATTGACCCTAATGAAGACTAGCACCATCCAACCAGATCGAAATTAACATAGTACACGACAGATCCGTGAGGCGTCTCTATCAACCAGTAAACAACAATACTTTGCATGTGTAATATTCTGTCGTCACTCCGAAACAAAGCATCTTTCTTTAAACAAATTCGTAGTAGGGCAACAGTAGCAACCAGAAGTCTCGACAAAAACAATTATGAATCAACCCAAATATTCGAACATAAACCAATCACTATCATCAATAGCCCATCATGTATCCGAATAAAGCAATCACCAATTCTCCTCACATGACCAATTTAATTTAAGAAACCACGTGTATTTCTTTTAATGAAAACGATGGATCATAGAAACAGCCCATCACGTGAAGTCACAACACAAAATCAATATACCGACACCAATTTATTCAACCATTTACAAAAGAATTTAATAGGTACGAGGTTACCTTGTGAATCAGCCAATTAATTCAGTACCAGATTTAATGTCGCCAAGTAGAACTTAATTATAACAGCAGCAACAAAATCAAAACCCTTTTAAACACCGATCTGCTCTTCATACGTACCTGCTCCAAAACTGCTCTTTATACAGGAAAACCTTATAAACCCTAGATCGAGAGCCACGAGGCTCTGATACCACTTGTAGAATCAAAGATCTGGACTCAACTAGGGTATGAGTAACATTGATTGAAGCACAGCGGAATATAGAACAAGAACACAATCAACATTAATAATAAGGTTTTCTTTTATTAAATATAAAAGAAACTAATAATACTACTACTAACTACTACACGCTCTATGCGTTTGCTAGACTCTCATTGAAGAGACTATGAATGAAAAGGATCAAAAGATCCTAATGACCAACGCCCTACCTCTCTTTATATAATAGAGAGGCTACGGTTTACATAAAAACCTTGCTTCCTATGAAAGCTAACTAAATATTTCATCGTTGGCCCTCATTGTTTCTTCTTTTCTTCATTCTTGGTTGTAGGTTTTGTAATCATCAAATCTATAATTCCCAACAGGTGTGCTTTTGATGTGTTTTTAGGTTTGATATCTTTCTAGGATTGGATATCTTTTTAGGGTCAGATATTAGTCTGGATGTGTGTAAATTTAGGCTCGGATTTTGGTATGGGTGTTGAATCTTAAAAAGGAGGTTTGGGTTTTGGTTGGGGATATTGGTGTTTTATAAAGGAGTGTATATATATATATATATATATATATATATATATATATATATATATATATATATATATATATATATATATATATACATACACTCCTTTATAAATATCGTTGAAAAAATTAGTTAACAAAACATAAGATATGACAAAAGTTCCGTATAGATCCACAAATTGTCATAGATCCCATTATTTCATCTCATCCGTCCATCCATATTTCCACCAACGATTGAGATAAATCGTTTTTTTTCTTTTTCTTCTTTTTTCATTTAATGTGAGGGTAACATGGTCATTCCCGCTCCACATTTTTCTCTTCCATTTCACCCACCTCATTCATTTTCACTCTCACTTCACTTTCATTAATTCCTCTCATAACCATTCACTCTTATTAATCTCATAACCGTTCACTCTCATCGATCTCAATAACTAAAAACCTAACCCTAATTTTACCCCCAAATCTTATGAATAATGGATAAAACGATGGTGTCTTCATCTATTCATCCTGTTGCTGGTAAAATTTTTTTGATTTTTTGCTTTAGATATTGAATAATATTGATTAAAAGCATTAGATATTGAATAATAGTACCAAGTAGTCAAAGTGGTATTTATTTACTTGTTTTTTAATTTGTTTTAATATTAGAGAAAATCATATGTGATTTGCAAAAAGCATATGTGATTTGTACTTAATTTTAACATATTATACCTGATTTGGTTGAAAAGGTTGCGATTCCTATATTACAACACGAAATAGTTAATTGTTGGGATTCCTAAATCAATTAACTTCTGGTTGTTCTACGTGACCAGCTTTCTAATGCAGTGGCTAATTTGATGGTATGAATAAATTCTGCGTAATTAAAAGAAAAAAGTAAACGGCGGCGGAATGAATTTTGGTATATATATGGTGAAAGTTAGTAGCTTTTACCATATTATCAACCCTTTTTTTTCTATATTCTGATTTTTGGATAATTTGTCAATAGGTACCAACGTAGAACACACTAGTTTTGAAGGCTGTACCAAATGCAGCTCGATTTGCAGCATATAAGTTTGGAATGTCTGTACGTCTAATGAGGAACATATGATTATGGAACACTGTTCTCTCGACCTCTATTCTTGAGAAGATTGCTCTTGATGAGCTTCTTAATGGAAAAATCATTCGCATCTTAGAAGTATTCAGTCTGACATTCATGATGTAGAGGTAGCGTCTGAGGAGAAACCTACAAGTCAAAGTACAAAGGTGCTTGCGAACTTTTGGTAAGTAGTTTTGTAAATCCCCTTTCTAAAAAAAGTAGTTTTGTAAATCACATGTGATTCTGTGTGAATCACATGTGATTCTTGTCTTAATTACATGTGATTCTTGTCAAAATTACATGTGATTCATGTCAAAATCATTCAGTTTACTTACCAACTTATTTTTTACGTGTAGAAAACTTTTGTTGGGAATAAAGCTAACAGTTACCACTGATAGGCTTGTGGAAGACACTGCTGAAGAATGCACCGGCAGTGGAAACTCATTACCACTCCTAGTACATATAGTTACCACTGCTTATTAGATAACTGATGTATTAGTGTATAGATAAGTATAGAATAGATCTTGTGTATATTCTATTTAGATAGCTTAATACTTATCTTGTAAAGGACTCCTTGCTCTATAAAAGGAGATCCTAGGTCATTGTCTAAGGTACGAATTATTCTAGAGAGCTTCAAGGTGTAACCCTAGTGATAGCTAAGATCACTCGTATTATTATCATTAATAATATTGAAGCTTTGTGTTACATACTACTGTTCTCACTCACAATACATCACATAAACAATCTTCTAAGTGTTGCTAAGTAAATTCCGCGTGCTTAACAACATTACTCAAAGTATCTCTAACACAAGGTGTGTGTTTAGATCCATCAAGTGGTATCAGAGCCAGGTTTCTGATACTTTGATTTAGAAGATCCAAGAAGAAGCTTAACTCACTCACTTAAAGATGGAGATGGAAAACAATCAGTCAAACTCTTCTGTTCCAAGACTTCCCAAACTCAAACTTAATGAGTTTGAGATGTGGAGGATCATGATAGAGCAATACTTTCTTATGTCACACTATGCTTTGTAGGAAATCATCTTAAATGGTGATTCCTTCAAGCCTCAACAAAAGACTGAGAAGATTGGAGACAAAGATGTTATAACAGTTTCTGTGCCTACTACAACAGATGGAAGGACCCAAAGAAAGAATGATCTGAAGGCCAGAAGTTCATTGCTTATGACTCTTCCAAAAGATCAAATAATAGCTTTCACAAAGTTCAAAACTGCAAAAGAACTTTTTGAAGAGATCTGTTCAGTGTTTGGTGGCAATGATGCTAGTAAGAAGACACAAAACACATTGTTGAAGCAAAGCTATGAAAGTTTCTCTGCTTCAAGCAATGAATCTCTTGACAGCATATTCACCAAACTATAGAAACTGGTTACTCAATTGACTGTGTTTGGAATTGAGGTGGAAAGGGAAGACCTCAACTTGAAGTTTCTAAGAAGTTTGCATGCTGAGTTTCACACTAATGTTACAGTTTGGGAAAACAAACCTGAAATTGTAACTATGAAGCTCAATGACCTATATAATCATTTCAAGCTAATTGTGCAAAGGTTAAAGAAGGCAGGAAAGCTAGGTTCAAGCTCTAGTAGCTTGGCATTGATGTCAACTTCAATTGACAATGATGACAGTGAAGCTGATAGTGATGATAAATTTGCCACTGCTGGTTCAACTGTTTCCACTGGTAATGCTCTTGTTACCACTGCAGGTTCTAAAAAGAAGGTTGCTGGTATAGGTGATCCCACCTTTTATGCATTCATCTCTACTCAAGTGAATGGCTCTATATTGACTCATGAAGACATAGAGCAAATTGATGATGATGACTTAGAAGAGATGGACATAAAATGGCAAATAGCTCTCCTTAGCATGAGAGCTAGGAAGTTTTTCAAGAAGACTGGCAAGCCAATCCACATTAATGGAAGTGAGAATGCAGTGTTTGATAAGAAGAAAGTGGAGTGTTTCAACTGTCACAAGTTGGGACATTTTGCTAGGGAATGCAGAAGACCAAGGAAGCTGGATAACAGATCCACTTGGTATAAGTAGAAGAAAGAGCCAATAGTGGTAGAACCAAAGGCAATGTTGGCAATTGATGGTGTAAGCTATGATTGGAGTTTCATGGCTGATGTTGATGAAGAGCAATCTACAGAAGTTGGTTTCATTGCTACAGAACATGCTCTCATGGCTCTCTCTGACTCTGAGGTACAAAATTTTGAAAATTGTTCTAAAACATGCAGGGCAACTAGAGAATGTGAAAGGCTTAATGAATTATGTGAGAGTCAAAGAACAGAGTTGTTTGCTGCTAATTATAATGTGTCAAATCTTAGGAGAGGCATATCTGTGTTAGAAAAACAACTAGAGCATTATAGGGAAAATGAATCTAAATTCAGTGATGATATGATTGTCATTAAAAGAGAATTAGATCATAAGATAGTAGTAAATAAGGCTTTAAAAGAAAAGGTTGAAAGACTTAAAAAGGTGAATGTATCACATGATAATCAATAGTTAGGTTTCATTAGATCTAAGCAAACACAAAGTAAATTAGCCTAGCATATTAAAATAAAGACAAGCACGAATATATATCACACAACACATAGACATATTGTATGAATAAAGACTTATCTTCAATTGAACATGCAAATTGGAAGGGTTTGGATACCCTCCAAGGTCTGTAAAACTCGTACTAGGGTTTTGGTCCCAAGTTCTCCATTCTCAAATTCTCTTTTTTTTAAAATAAAAGAAAAACATTCTATATATATAGATTTTGCGGGCTGACGGCGTCAACCCAATAGGTGACGTCGTCAGCATGGCGATTAGGGTTTTCAGACGGCCTTCCTTGACGTGGTCATAATTGCTGGTTCCAGATCTGACGGCCTTGGTTGACGGCGTCACCAATTTGCACTATGAACTCTCTGGCCCGTCACGAGTATTTTTCCAATTCTGGACTTTACTTGTTCCTGACGGCGTCACCTTGTAGAGTGTGACGGCGTCACCTTCTGTAATCTTCAAGGTCTTTTGAGTTTTTGTTGTTTTCCGCACTTTTTCACTCCGAAAATGCCCGAAAATGCTTCTTTTGTGATTTTCCCTTCAAAAGTACCTAAAATGAGAAAAGAAATGACTTTGGGTGAAATCCAAACCAAAAACATACAAATTAGGACTCAAACCGACCCCTAAAAACGTAACATTTTTCGTCTCATCAGGTTACAAAATTGGTTAGAGTGTAAGGGTGTAATGGGATAGTGAGGAATGCAAAGATGTAATAAGGTGTATCTATGGGTATCGTGCACTGAAAGTGAGTGCAAACAAGGGTTTAAGTGTGTAGATCGAAAAGTAAATATGACTAAACGAAGGGTTAGGTGTATATGGTTGATAATCTTAACAATATTGTTTTCTCAAAAAGTTTCTTCCAAACGTATTATAAATACACATGACTCGTTTATGGTCTCGAAATGATGTAAAAGCCAAGTTCTAAAGTCTATGTTACTACCGGCACACTCAATATTTGGTGGATTTGGGGTAAAATAGTTGGAAACAGAAAGGTTAGATCTCACCATGTAATCAAGGGTTATAGTGTGCTCGGGATTAAATTTATTCTAGTTTTTTATAAATGTGTCAAAAATTTTCAAAATGCCACGTATAGAATGTTTTGTAAAACTAGAAAAATGAGGACAAGTACTAATTTAAGTGATAATTATGATTTCGTATTCTATTTCCTATCCCCCCACTTAGTTTGTGCAAAGTCCCTTTTGAACAAAATAAAAAATAGAAAAATATAATAGAAATGAAAAAGAAAAACTCCCCTCTCATGCTCGTGCTCTCGGAAGTTTCCTCACAAAATTTGTTTCCAACGGGTACTAGGTACAACGTAAGTCTGTGGACCTGCTACGCCGTAGCTCCCAATTTGAGACAGAATGTCCTCATGCTTCTCCAAAGTTGTTACGGCGTAGGTCAAAGACCTCCTACGCCGTAGCAACAGTCTATAACAAATTCCAGAACTGGAAAACCTGCATAAAACCACTCCTAATACCCAAAATATAAATATTAGTAGCAAGTCATGTTCTGGTTATGTTATTACAGACCCAAAAATGATAATAGTTTTAAAGATAAGGATGGAAAAGATGGTAGGAGCCTAGTGGGTTCATTCACGATCTTGATCTTGCTCCATCGGTATGTCAAATAGAGTAGAGGGGCCTTGAGGATCTTGAGGGGCTGAAGTGCTCGGATGCATGAAACTAACACCATGCTGGACTCCCATGTCTGGTATGTTGGATCAATCCACATAATCCGACCCGTTCCAACGAGGGTGGCTCAAATGCAAGTGTTCGAGCATCTGACTGGTTACGATCAGCGTTCCAACGATAGTAGTTGGCTTGTTGTACCTGCAAGGCTCTAAAGTCAGCACAAAAACTATCAAATTGTTCACTCATGCCCGCGATTACTACNAAATGTGTCAAAAATTTTCAAAATGCCACGTATAGAATGTTTTGTAAAACTAGAAAAATGAGGACAAGTACTAATTTAAGTGATAATTATGATTTCGTATTCTATTTCCTATCCCCCCACTTAGTTTGTGCAAAGTCCCTTTTGAACAAAATAAAAAATAGAAAAATATAATAGAAATGAAAAAGAAAAACTCCCCTCTCATGCTCGTGCTCTCGGAAGTTTCCTCACAAAATTTGTTTCCAACGGGTACTAGGTACAACGTAAGTCTGTGGACCTGCTACGCCGTAGCTCCCAATTTGAGACAGAATGTCCTCATGCTTCTCCAAAGTTGTTACGGCGTAGGTCAAAGACCTCCTACGCCGTAGCAACAGTCTATAACAAATTCCAGAACTGGAAAACCTGCATAAAACCACTCCTAATACCCAAAATATAAATATTAGTAGCAAGTCATGTTCTGGTTATGTTATTACAGACCCAAAAATGATAATAGTTTTAAAGATAAGGATGGAAAAGATGGTAGGAGCCTAGTGGGTTCATTCACGATCTTGATCTTGCTCCATCGGTATGTCAAATAGAGTAGAGGGGCCTTGAGGATCTTGAGGGGCTGAAGTGCTCGGATGCATGAAACTAACACCATGCTGGACTCCCATGTCTGGTATGTTGGATCAATCCACATAATCCGACCCGTTCCAACGAGGGTGGCTCAAATGCAAGTGTTCGAGCATCTGACTGGTTACGATCAGCGTTCCAACGATAGTAGTTGGCTTGTTGTACCTGCAAGGCTCTAAAGTCAGCACAAAAACTATCAAATTGTTCACTCATGCCCGCGATTACTACCATCATTTGGTCATGTCATTGCCAAAGTTGGTCATGCTTGTCTCAATATTCTCCATGCGCCTATCCATGACGTTCATTCTTTCCATCATTGCCATGGTTGGTCGCACACGCTCCTCGGCCATTGTTTGGCTCCGACTAGCTCTAGAACTACCTTCACCTCTCGCTCTCCTCATAACTGGCTTCAACACAGGTTTATTCAATGGGTTGTAGGTGATGATCCCAAACTCGTCCAATTTGGCAATCCCGATTAAAGATGTCTCGACTGCCTGATTCACCTTAGCCAAAGCTGGTATAGACATCAACCCAAAACTCCTAGCTAACCTAGCAATGAAGTGAGCCCCTTGAATCAAACTCCCTTGTTTTCCACCCTTAGCTCTCCTGGTCATAAACTTACCCACGTACCACGGAATATCAACAAAATCCCCTCCATCCATACTTTGCATTAAGAACAAATCTTCGACCATCACTTTCTCTCGTGCCGAATGCCTGGCACGAACTGATACAGCTAAGAGTCTGTGCACTAGACGGTGGATGGGGTCCATGATTGTTTTGTAAGAAGGTGGACTTCTGGACTTGTAATCTGCTAAACCCGAAATTTGCTGATAGTAGGATGTAGGATTATAGTCATGTGGTCTTTCTCTTAGGAAAAGCTTGTGGTATTCTTGAAATGTGGGAGAATCAAGTGTCCTTCTAGTATAAAGTCCCATTGCAGAGATGAATTACCTCATATTCATTTCTCTCCTAACACCACCAAGTTGGAAAAACAAACAATTTTCCGTCATACTGGTTACTTCTTCATTAAAATCAACTGAGGCCAAAAATTCCCAAACATATTCTTGGACGACCGGTTCATTAATAGTAAAAATGGTCATCCAAGCGCTGCAGATAAAGCTTCCATTAGGGCTGTTGAATTTGGTGTAACACAAATTCTCCAATTCAGTTGTAACCTCTCCTATGCTAATGGTATTGAGAGCTTCCTTATTAAGAGCTTCCGGGACCTCAATTGTTTTACTCATTAGTTCACGGAGTTCATCCTTGCAAATCTTCCCGTCAGCCGGATCATAGTTCAAGAATTTGAGGCATTGGGCTGGACCGTTGTTGTTGTTTCCTGAAAATAAGAAAGTTAGAAACACAAGAGTTATGGGGTCCAAGTCTTACGGCGTAGCGCTGTTAATAGCTACGCCGTAACTGATTTTATGTAACGATTACGGGGTAATTCCATGAATAGCTACGTCGTAATAGGCTTTAAGTATTCTGTAAAAGTTGAAGCTACAGCGTAGCGCTATCACTAGCTACACCGTAGTTATTAATAGAGTTGTTCGGTATAAAATTCTTAGCTACGACGTAGTTCAATAACTAGCTACGCCGTAGTCAATAAATTTTGAAAATTAATTCTAGAATAAAAAATAAGTGCTACGGCGTAGCGCTATGACTAGCTACGCCGTAGCGACGGTTCTGCAGTCGCAATCTGCTATTGTTACAGAGCAATGATCAAATTGCTATGCCGTAACCATAAAAATTCCATTCAAAGTTTCAAATATGAGTTTCCCAATCAAAATATATAGCGGGGCTAGTTTAATAACATCGATAAGTAGCAATTTAAACCCTATCCCTCATTTTATATTAAATTAAATCGAGCAAACCTAAACCAAACTAATACATTCGTTCAAACCATAATTAAACAGATTAGATCTCATCCCTAATCGTGTTTCAATCCTACCCATCTAACACTAGCAAGAACAAACCCTAAAAATCGTAAATAAATTATAGGAAAGGTCAAGATAAGAGATTAGGGGTGTTTACCTACCATTGTAGATGCTACGGAAAGGGAATGAACAAATTTCTTGAAATTTTTTTTGAAGAGGGGTCGTGTGTTTGTGTGGAATGAGTTGCAAAAGTGAATGTCTATGCAGCCTTGTGTTTAAATACCCTTTGGTTGCTACGCCGTAGCTCCTTGAATGAGCTACACCGTAGCTAGTTCAAAATTTCAGTGTTCGTTTTAACCACCTAACATTGCTATGGCGTAGTTCGTATAGTTGCTACGCCGTAGTTTGGTTTTAAGTTTTAAGTGATAAATTATAAATTTGCGTATCTGGATTTCGTAACGAGGTCAAAACTCGTATGTAGATCGTCAATGCATGTTTTTTCTTGAGCTTTTAATGAGAAAATTTGAAACATACATTAATTTGCCTAAATAAACTGCTCCCCGGCAGCGGCGCCAAAAACTTGATGTGTTATATTCATCATGTTTTACATTTATAAACTTTTGTTGGGATTAAAGCTAACAGTTACCACTGATAGGCTTGTGGAAGACACTGCTGAAGAATGCACTGGCAGTGGAAACTCATTACCACTGCTAGTACATATAGTTACCACTGCTTATTAGATAACTGATGTATTCGTGTATATATAATTATAGAATAGATCTTGTGTATATTCTATTTTGATAGCTTAATACTTATCTTGTAAAGGACTCCTTGCTCTATAAAAGGAGATCCTAGGTCATTGTCTAAGGTAAGAATAACGAATTACTCTAGAGAGCTTCAAGGTGTAACCCTAGTGATAGCTAAGATCACTCGTATTATTATCATTAATAATATTGAAGCTTTGTGTTACATACTACTGTTCTCACTCACAATACAGCACATAAACCATCTTCTAAGTGTTACTAAGTAAATTCCGCGTGCTTAATAACATTACTCAAAGTATCTCTAACACAAGGTGTGTGTGTTTAGATCCATCAAGTGGTATCAGAGCTCCAGGTTGCTGATACTTTGATTTAGAAGATCCAAGAAGAAGCTTAACTCACTCACTCAAAGATGGAGATGGAAAACAATCAGTCAAATTCTTCTGTTCCAAGACTTACCAAACTCAAACTTAATGAGTTTGAGATGTGGAGGATTATGATAGAGCAATACTTTCTTATGTCAGACTATGCTTTATGGGAAATCATCTTAAATGGTGATTCCTTCAAGCCTCAACAAAAGACTGAGAAGATTGGAGACAAAGATGTTATAACAGTTTCTTTGCCTACTACAACAGATGAAAGGACCCAAAGAAAGAATGATCTGAAGGCCAGAAGTTCATTGCTTATGACTCTTCCAAAAGATCAAATAATAGCATTCACAAAGTTCAAAACTGCAATAGAACTTTTTGAAGAGATCTGTTCAGTGTTTGGTGGCAATGATGCTACTAAGAAGACACAAAAGACATTGTTGAAGCAAAACTATGAAAATTTCTCTGCTTCAAGCAATGAATCTCTTGACAGCATATTCACTAAACTACAGAAACTGGTTACTCAATTGACTGTGTTTGGAATTGAGGTGGAAAGGGAAGACCTCAACTTGAAGTTTCTAAGAAGTTTGCCTGCTGAGTTTCACACTAATGTCATAGTTTGGGAAAACAAACCTGAAATTAAAACTATGAAGCTCAATGACCCATATAATAATTTCAAGCTAATTGAGCAATGGTTAAAGAAGGCAGGAAAGCTAGGTTCAAGCTCTAGTAGCTTGGCATTGATGTCAACTTCAATTGACAATGATGACAGTGAAGCTGATAGTGATGATGAATTTGCCACTGTTGGTTCAACTGTTTCCACTGGTAATGCTCTTGTTACCACTGCAGGTTCTAAAAAGAAGGTTGCTGGTATAGGTGATCCCACCTTTTATGCATTCATCTCTACTCAAGTGAATGGCTCTATATTGACTCATGAAGACATAGAGCAAATTGATGATGATGACTTAGAAGAGATGGACATAAAATGGCAAATAGCTCTTCTTAGCATGAGAGCTAGGAAGTTTTTCAAGAAGACTGGCAAGCCAATCCACATTAATGGAAGTGAAACTGCAGGGTTTGATAAGAAGAAAGTGGAGTGTTTCAACTGTCACAAGTTGGGACATTTTGCTAGGGAATGCAGAAGACCAAGGAAGCAGGATAACAGATCCACTTGGTATAAGCAGAAGAAAGAGCCAACAGTGGAAGAACCAAAGGCAATGTTGGCAATTGATGGTGTAAGCTATGATTGGAGTTTCTGTGTTAGAAAAACAATGTTAAAGAACATGCTACAGAACATGCTCTCATGGCTTTCTCTGACTCTGAGGTACAAAATTTTGAAAATTGTTCTAAAACATGTAGGGCAACTAGAGAATGTGAAAGGCTTAACGAATTATGTGAGAGTCAAAGAACAGAGTTGTTTGCTGCTAATTATAATGTGGCAAATCTTAGGAGAGGCATATCTGTGTTAGAAAAACAACTAGAGCATTATAGGGAAAATGAATCTAAATTCAGTGATGATATGATTGTCATTAAAGAGAATTAGATCATAAGATAGCAGTGAATGAGGCTTTAAAAGAAGAGGTTGAAAGACTTAAAAAGGTGATGAAAATGTAAATTTATCTGTTGACACCTTGTTTTATCTATCTAAGTCTATTGAAAAGATTTGGGATGCTCAAATAACTAGTAAGGCTAAGTCTGGTTTGGGATACAATACTGTACCTCCACCACTTAGAGGTGTTCCAGCACCTCCAGGCATAGATTTAGCACATACAGGCCTAGAAGAGTTTCAAGAACCTATACTTGAATATGGCCCTCCCAAGTTTGTTAAAAGTGAGGTAGAGGTTAAGCAGGACACTGATGTTTTTGAGAGTGCTAGTGATTCATCTGTTATAGATGAAAATGTTAAAAACAGTGTTGAGAAGCCCATCCCACAAGTTGTTAATACTAATACAGAAGAAGCTAGGAAACAAGTAAACAAACCTAGACAAACTGTAAAGTATGCTGAGATGTATAGAAAAAGGTCATCAACTCCTAGGGGTAACCAGAGGAGTTGGAATCATGTTAAATCTCAACAACTAGGTAGTGATTTTGTGATGAACAACAAGGCATGTTATACTTGTGGTAGTTTTAATCATTTACATGCTAAGTGTGGTTCTAATGGTGAGAGAAGGGAATTTTATGGGAAGAATAGGGTGAACACAAACAAGTTTCATAATAAAACACACCCTAATTCACACAGCAACATGATCCCAAGAGCTGTACTTTTGAAAAGTGGACCTCAAAGTTTTTCCACTGCTAAAACTGTTAACACTGCTTTTAATAAGTCATCTGTTTCAAGTGCAAAACCAAAAACTACTTTTGTTCAATCTGCACAAACAGGTAAAAGTTCTTTTTACAACAAAAAGGCTCAACCTAAACAACAGTGGGTGCCAAAATCTACACAAGCAGTTTCCACTGCTACTTCAAAAGTTTCCACTATTACTGTTGTAAATAAGAAAAAGAGGAACATGGGAAATGCTGTGAAGGCCTCAGCACGTTGGGAATGGAAACCTAAAGGAATAAACACTATAACCAATCCCAATGGTGTATCAATGACCTTTGATAGATTTAACTATATTGATACACGAGGCAGATCCAAGTCAATCATGGCTTGGGTCCCCAAAAGAAACTAACTTCTTTCTTTTATGTGCAGAAACATCCAAGGGCAAAAAGGTCAGATCAAGGAATTTCAGATAGTGGATGTTCAAGGCACATAACTGGCAACTTGTCCTATTTATCGAAATTTGAACCTTTTGATGGACAAAATATCAGCTTTGGAGGAGGAGTTAATGGTAAAGTTACTGGTAAAGGTGTTATTAAAACTGGTAACTTGGATTTTGAACCTGTGTACTATGTGAAAGAGCTTAAGTATAATCTTTTTAGTGTGTCACAGATGTGTGACAAGAAAAGCAATGTTCTCTTTTCTGAAGAAATGTGCTATGTCCTTTCTAAGGATTTGAAGATGCCTGATGAGAGTCAGATACTTTTTAAAATCCCTAGAAAAGGCAATTTATATAGTTTGATATGAACAACATTTTTGCTAAAAATGATTATACTTGCTTGCTTGCAAAGGCCACAGTGGATGAATCCATGCTATGGCATAGAAGACTTGGTCATATTAACTTCAAAACCATTAATAAGATTGTTAAAGATGGTTTGGTAAGAGGTTTGCCTCAGAAAAGATTTGAAAATGATCAAACCTGTGTTGCTTATCTTAAAGGGAAGCAACACAGAGCTTCTTGCAGGTCTAAGTTGGTTAACTCTATTGCTCACCCACTTCAAATGTTACATATGGACTTGTTTGGTCCTACATCTGTGAGCAGCATTAATCTCAAGAAATATTGTCTTGTTGTGACTGATGACTTTAGTAGGTTCACATGGGTTTTGTTTCTTAAAACTAAGGATGAAACTACTAGCATTCTTAAGGTCTTTATCACAGAAGTGGAAAACCAAAATGATATGAAAGTTAAAGTCATTAGGTGTGACAATGGGACAGAGTTTAAGAATAGAGTTATGGATGATTTTTGCAGAGATAAGAGTATTAAGAGAGAATTTAGTGTAGCTAGAACTCCTCAACAAAATGGTGTTGCTGAGAGGAGGAATAGAACACTAATAGAGGCTGCTAGAACCATGTTGGCAGATTCAAAATTGCCAATCACTTTTTGGGCTAAAGCAGTTAACACTGCTTGTTATGTGCAAAACAGGGTTTTAGTAGTGAAAACAAAGAGTAAGACACCTTATGATTTATTTAGAGGGAGATCCCCTATTCTAGATTTCATGAAACCATTTGGATGTCATGTTACTATTCTCAATACCATTGATCATCTGGGTAAATTTGAAGAGAAGTCTGATGAAGGGTATTTTGTTGGGTATTCTATGGTTAGCAAAGCTTTTAGAGTATTCAACCTTAGAACCCAAAAATAGAGGAAAATTTGCATGTTGAGTTCCTAGAAAACAAAGTGAACAAACAGGGAAATGGTCCAAAGAAGTTGTTTGATCTTGATACTCTAACCAATACTATGAATTATGTGCCTATGTCTACAGGTACATCTACTTATGATTTTGTAGGTTCAGAAGAGTTTGTTGATTATGATGAACCAAGCAAGGATCAAGAAGAGGATCAAGATGAATTCATACTACCTATTTGGGACTATACAGATGCAAATGATGTTTCAAAGACTGGAGATGCTCAGGATCCTAGTAGTAAAGATGTTGAAAATCCTGAAAGCAGTGGAAATTCAGATTCCATTGCTATGCCAAAAGATTCCACTGCAGCAACAGAAGTGGAAACTCCAACTCCTGTTAATGTGGAAGCTCAAGTCAATGATGTTGAAATCTCTAATATGCCAACAGAGATTACAATTCCTCAAACTCCCCATATTACAATTCATAAATCACATCCTCTTGAGAATGTGATTGGGGATGTTTAATCAGGAGTCAAGACAAGAAGGCAATCTCAATTGCCTGATATTCATGGTCTCATCACTGAAATTTATGAATCCAAAGATCATGAGGAAAAGAATGAATGTCTCTTCATGTGTTTTCTGTCACAAATGGAACCAAAGAATGTATTCAAAGCTCTTGAAGATGAAAGTTGGGTGGAAGCAATGCAAGAAGAGTTGCTCCAATTTAAAATTCAAAAGGTTTGGGTGCTCTGTGATTTACCCTCTGGCAAGAAGGTAATAGGTACAAAATGGGTGTTCAGAAACAAGAAGGATGAAAGAGGCATTGTCATCAGGAACAAGGCAAGGCTTGTAGCTCAAGGATACACTCAGGAGGAGGGTATTGATTATGAAGAAGTGTTTGACCCAGTTGCAAGAATTGAAGCAATTAGGCTGTTTTTGGCCTATGCATCATTTATGGGCTTTAAAGTCTATCAAATGGATGTAAAAAGTGCTTTTCTATATGGGCAAATTGATGAGGAGGTATATGTGTCACAACCTCTAGGTGTTGAAGATCCTGACTATCCAAACAAAGTTTACAGGGTAGTCAAGGCACTTTATGGCTTGCATCAGGATCCAAGGAAATGGTATGAAACCTTAACAACTTATCTTATTAGTCATGGGTTTCATAGAGGAAGAGTGGATCAAACTTTGTTCATCAAGAAAGACAAGAATGATATTCTGCTAGTACAAGTATATGTTGATGACATCATTTTTGGATCTACTAAGCCAGAGATGTGCAAAGAATTTGAGAAACTAATGAAGGAGGAGTTCAAGATGAGTTCCATGGGAGAACTCACTTTCTTTTTGGGACTTCAAGTACAACAAAGGCCAGATGGAATGTTCATCAATCAAGATAAATATGTGGCTGAGATACTAAGGAAGTTCAAGTTCACTGATGCAAAGTCAAGTAGCACCCCTGCGTACAAGACTACACATCTACTCTTGAAGGAAAACAGTGGTGAAGCTGTTGATGTGCACATGTATAGGTCTATGATTGGTTCTTTGATGTATCTCACATCATCTAGACCAGATATCATGTTTGCAGTATGTGCTTGTGCAAGGTTTCAGGTCACTCCCAAAGAGTCAAACTTGACTGCTGTGAAGAAGATTTTCAAATATCTCAAAGCTTTTCCTAATCTAGGATTGTGGTATCCTAAAGAATCCCCTTTAGAATTGGTCACTTACTCAGATAGCGATTATGCTGGAGCAAGCTTGGATAGAAAGTCTACTACAGGTGGATGCCAATTTCTTGGCAATAGATTGGTGTCATGGCAGTGCAAGAAGCAAACAATGGTGGCTAATTCATCAACTGAAGCAGAGTATGTAGCTGCTGCAAGTTGCTGTGCTCAAGTTTTATGGCTTCAAAATCAACTTTTGGACTATGGGTACAATTTTATGAATACCATCATTTACATTGACAATAGTAGTACCATTTGCATAATTAAGAATCCAGTTCAACACACAAAGACCAAACATATTGAAATTAGACATCATTTTATAAGAGATTGTTATGAGAAAAGACTAATTCAGGTTATCAAAATACATACTGATGATAACTATGCTGATTTATTAACAAAAGGTCTTGATGTGGGTAGATTTCAGTACTTGGTTACAGGTATTGGAATGCTCAATCCATAACTATTTTTTATATGGTCTTTGGTGTTGAGGGGAGGTTTTGGTACTCATATTGTTAATTGTATAAGTTTGTATAGGTTGTAAGTTTGTATATGTTATGCTTGTATTTTGTTTGTCCACTAACTTTTATGAAGAAAACAAAGCAAACAGTGGAAACAAAAAGGCAAGCAGTGGTAAAATGTGCTCTCACAGTGGAAACAGAAAAGG
Organism: Artemisia annua; assembly: GCA_014162995.1. Taxonomy (NCBI): domain Eukaryota; kingdom Viridiplantae; phylum Streptophyta; class Magnoliopsida; order Asterales; family Asteraceae; genus Artemisia; species Artemisia annua. Next base: position 214,528 of record LBNU01033195.1, read on the forward strand.
AAATATTATTCATTTGATTCCATTACAGGGAAAGAGAGAACATCATAAGAACATCAAAACACAAAAGCTAATAACATCCTACTGATGATTCGTTTTTCAAGCGGTGAAGCTTATAAACTCGAGCCGTAGTCCCAACGAGGGTTGAATGGATCTTGTCAGCTCAAAATCGTGAGTTATGTGAAGTGAATTAGTTTTAAAGATTGATTTGGTTTTTGACTATACTACAACGACAATTAAAATGCAGTTAAAGTAAAGGAAAACAATAACGCGACGCAAAGACACTAAACAAGTAAAGAAGCATGAAATAAAGTGACTTAAAGAAAACGAGAATTAAATTGTGAAAAGTAATTAAAAACGTTAAATGAATTTAAAACAATATGTTTGCAAAGTGACGTGAAGAAGTTCACTAAGTGTGAGCTAATGGTTTATGACGAATTATTTTCCTTTCTCAAGATTAGTTGTCAATTAATCTTTTGAAGAGATAATAATTCTAGGCATGTGATTTAATTGTTCTCCGGCTTTTGTTCTTCGAATAATAAATTCACAAGTCTAAATAATCTTAACGATTATTAATCACAAACATTTACCGTCCACACTTAGCTCGCAAACCCGAATCACTAAGCAAACACGATTAAAACTACTCAAGACTCATTTTAAATGAAATAAAGCGATAAAGAGATTAAACTTGAACTAGGAAAATAGATTGTTTTTGGTTTTTAAGATTTAAGAAAAACGAAAAGTAAAATTAACTAGATACTAAAAGAAAAGTTTAAGACTTAGTGACATTAAACGTAAATAAAGTTTAAATCTAAAAGTGAAAAGACATTGGACTTAGTAAGAAAACGACGCATAATGATTCTAGAAAAATTCGGCAGAGTTTCCCCTTAGCATAAAGCGTAAGAAACCTCACTCGATGGAACGATGAGGTAAAACTCGCCTAACTCGGCGTTTAAAAGAAAAAGAACTCGACACTAGAAATACTTTGACGTACTAAAAGAAATGAAACTTGCAAGTTTTTAAAAAAGTGCTTACTAATTAATTATAAACTAATACTATTTAAAAGAACTACTAGTTATCTAATAGAAATGAAACTTGCAAAGTCTAGGAAAAAAAAACAAACTGTCAAACACTTCCATACTCGCAACATTAGTGACCCCATACTCGCAATATATAGAAAACATTATACACATCATACTCGCAATATTTTAACTCATACTCGCAAGATTAAATGGTACCATACTCGCAAAATCTAAATGCATACTCGCAAATACTGAATAATGATACTCGCAAGAAGATTAAAAAGTTTTCATACTCGCAAAATCAAACAGCTTACTCGCTATATTTATCAAACTCGCAATACAAAAAAAGACTCATACTCGCAAAAACTTCACTATACTCGCTAGACCCAAATGAAACTCGCTAAACCCTAATTTCGAAATACCAAACTCGCAAGAAAACGTAAAATACCTACTGAGATCATAAATTGTGCAAGAAAACTTGTAAATCTTAGTGAATTTTAATAACGTGAACCAATAAAAAATTTGTAAAACTTGCTTAAATTCAATAAAGCTCATAAAACAACATGACTAACATCTCTTTAATCCAAAATAACGCATGAAAACTAATGTTTTTCAATAAAATTTATTACTAAAACACTAAATCCAAACGTAAACAACAAATCCCACTTAAGAAGAAAAGATTAAAACATGAAGATATTAAATAAAGAAATTAAGGTGCGCGAAAATACGCTAAGAATTAAGACATGGAAAATAAAAACTTGCATTAAAGAAATTAAAACATCACAATAAAAACTAATTACCTCTAAGACCTACTAGCTTCAAAATGAAGCAACCCAAGGGGTATTTATATTGCTAGGGGATTTCAAGTTTGCCATCGTGTACATTTTACCCCCTAGACTTTTACATCACAAGAAAACACACATAAACTACATTACCAAACTAATAAACGTTTTAACTTCTAAATGTAACGTCTTGTAACTTTGAGGCTTCGTGTTGACGTGTATTTCAAAGGTCTTCAAAGATGTAAAAGTGAACACTTGCTCGAACTTGGAAAGCTTTTTCTTATAAATCTCTTTCAACTTCGATTAAGCGTTTCTTTCATCTTCTTGAGCTTTTAAGAAATAACTTTGTCGTCTTGGGCTTTTCTTAAGTAGATAACATCGTTGACTCGGCTTTTTTACACTTTTCCACATCTCGTGCTCGTTTTAGGGCTTTTTGGTTGATTTTTGACTCGTTTTTGCAATATCCTTTCCTGCACAGTCACAAACACAAAAACACGATATCTTTGGCGTTTAACGTTAGTTTTTGGTCTTTTAGGGTCTGAAGATGGTGAATAAAAGGTATGTGAATAAGCACATACCAAAATCCCCCAGACTAAGGTATTGCGTCTCCTCACGCAATGTAATCACGTCACGCCTTAGAGATAAATAATTTCACACCCCTCTTTACTAACTTTGAAAAGTAGTAAAATATTCAAAAGAGATACGAAATCATTTATTCCCTAAAACGCCCCGGTTTTCCATTTTATTCCATACACTACTTTATACTACTAACTTTAGCATATGACGGTGTGCTTGACTTTCATTATCTTTCAATAACGATTAAGGGTCCTAGAGCAAGAACACGATTCATAGAAAAGTGACCGATTAGATAAAATTCATCGTCCCTGATTTTTCACAAGCCCCCAAACTAAGCGTAAAAACAAAATCATTGTTTAATCACAAGTTACATGCTAACGCTACCCATGGAAGTTATTCGTGTACCTCTTGCTCCCATTTTCCTATTTTTGTATCTCATTATTTTATTTTTGTGAGAGAAATGAATTTCTTCATAAGCATCTCGTTTCATAATTTTTAGTCCGATAAAGATACCAAGAATCTCAACGCTAAGTAGTTAGTTATCTTCTCTTAAGAAGGTTTGCTCGAGAAATGTGGTCCACATCAAGGATATTGGATACATACAAAGACTTTGGAATACATCAAAATAGACATAAGTTGGCGAGTACAATTCACGTGCACCTCATGCGTCCGATCTAGGATCGTATACATGCATCTCACGCGCGACCAACTTTAGTCTATAAACTTAAGCTCATAATCCATAAATCATAACATACATCATTATTGATTTTTTTTTCTTGCCTTAGTAACTTTTCAACTCCGAACATTCACGGTTTCAATCCAAGATCTACCGCCAACTGCTTAGGTTAGAATGTAGGATCCAAGGTCCGATCTCAATCCGAAGTCTCAAAGCACCTTAGCTCATACTGAATAACGGGCTTTAGGGTAGCTCCGAACCACATGCGTACTACGCAATACAACGAAATACAATACAACTCGACTGGCGTGTATCCTTGATGTGTACCCAATTTTTCAAGCAAAGATTCTCTTAAGAAGATAAAGAGTTAAATTTCGTCAAAACCCGCAATATCTTTAATTATTACACAAGATATGGGGTGAAACAAGCTGATGGGAACGAAAGGCCACAAGTACCTTCGATGAGCTCTAAAGAGAACCAACTACTCCACGCTTAGCATCTAACTTCTAAAGAAACTTTANTCTTAAGAAGATAAAGAGTTAAATTTCGTCAAAACCCGCAATATCTTTAATTATTACACAAGATATGGGGTGAAACAAGCTGATGGGAACGAAAGGCCACAAGTACCTTCGATGAGCTCTAAAGAGAACCAACTACTCCACGCTTAGCATCTAACTTCTAAAGAAACTTTATCATTTCACGTTCTCCGCAAATTTAAAATCCCAAATAATGAGATCCGCGGATGCTTAGCCGATAATCATTTTTAAGAATTATATTGGTTAGGAGAGACAAGCTAGGGCTCAACACGCCCGGATCAAGCAAAAATTTTTATTCTCACTCTACCTAGTAGGAAAGTCAAACACGGAGTCAAATGACTTTTATTCTATTTTTGCATAATTTTTTCAATTTTTCTCATTTTTTTTGTTTGAAAATTTTCAAAATTTTTCAATTTTTTTTTTGTGGTTTTTGAGGAAAAACGGGGTTGCGTATGTAAACGGCAATGGTGAAAGTGCAAGGTCAAATCGAATCGAAGATCCCCCCCCCCAGACTAAAGATAAACATTGTCCTCAATGTTTCCAAGGTAAGGGTAATCCTAACAATAAATTTAAGGCCGTTTATTAAGTATGCCAAAGATACCATTAGTCGATAAGATTTTGGATATATTGATTTCCAAGCAAGCATAAATACATGGGACTCGAGTGAAGATGAGATGATCCAACAAGCACGAGAGTCATCATGAATTGGGGAAATCCTGCACATACATAAACAACCAAGCAAACACAAGATTGGAAGAGGTCGCCCTCCTCACGTTACTTATTAGATAATAAAATAAAATGGATAAGCATGGGGTGCCTCCCACGAAGCGCTTGTTTATTATCGAGTCGTGTAGCTTTGACTCGCCCCGAATTTACTTGTCCTTGGGGGAGCAAATGAAACACACAGCATGAAAAGTGACGATGCCGGGGTCAAAAACAACATCCTCACTCCCGGGGGAATGACGGATGTTTGAAACAGTAGCATAGGTAAGATAAGGAAGAAAGATCATAACAACGATTTCGAGGTCAAATTCAAAGAGATCCTCCGGGGTAAGCACAACTTTCTCCTTGGTCTTATAATCATCCTTCTTCAAATTTTCATCAACAAATTCTTCAATAGAAACGTAAGAAGCAAGGATGTCGGGCTGGAGCCCATAAGAGTCCTTACAAGGTAATATACCGGGTTTAAAAATTTTATCTTCGGAAAGGAACGATAACGAAGTATCAACCACGGTAAAAGATGATGAATCCTTAGTCGATGACAACTTAGTAGGTTCAGAAACTTCTTCAATTCTCGATGGAGTTGGATCGATGGGAGTTAGAAACTCGTCGTGAAGAGAATTAACCATATGATGAACATTTGTAACCTCGGGTTCCCTAACAGACTCGTTACTATCCTTAATCTGAATATCGAAGAGCGGATTGTCTGAAATCATAGTAAAATCTGGTTCGAGATCAAATAGAGGATTGGTGAAAGTTGTTTTGAAAGTTTCAAGAACAAGGTTATCTGATTCATTTGAGGTTTCATCAATTTCTGAAAGAACATCGATCTCTTCTGGAGAGAAGTCACCTCTCTCATCCGGTGTGAAAGAGAGATTAGAAGAGTCGGGAATATTTGGTTCAGAAAATGAGGTGGGATTGCCACACTAAGGGATTTCTTCTTCAACGTACTCGATTTCTCCACAAGACAAGGAAGTATAACCTTCGTCAGACTCGGAACATATCTCATCATGATTATCAATGGACTCATCAGTAACTTCATCGTTCTTCGGAGGAGGAGGAGGTAATGGTTCTTCATGTAATAAACTTTCAAGAAAACGAATATCTCCCTCCGGATCAAAGTTAGTATCATCAACCATCGTCGATTCGGAATGACTTTTAGCAAGACAAGACACGATCTCATCTGAAAAGACATCACTCCTCTCAACCGGCGTGTGAGAAGGAGCGCTAGACTCGGAAACGAGAGGATCAGAGGATGGAGTGTCGGTTGAAATAGAATTATCATTAACAGGAGAAGTATCGACCTCTTCCACAACAAAGTCACTTCCCTCGACCGTAGTGAGAGAATGATTGGAAGAGTCGGGGATCTTAGCTTCAGAAGATATGATGCCACGTTTACAAAGTAAAGCTCGTATGTTCCGTGCATGCTCCTCTGCTAACAATTCTTCCATACTTTTGCTTCCATCATCCTTGACGGTTGTGGTAGAAAATGATGAAGTATTGTAAATCTTCCCAATTTGAATGGACGCCTCATCGTCATCATCATCAATGTAAATGAAGGGTTTACGATATTGAGAGCTTTCCTTAGATGCTCGTTCTTCGGCTAAAAGTTCTCCAATAGTTTTCTCACGAGACTCGGGAGTATGAGTATCACGATTTTCCAAATACTGATTAACCGCTTGCTGTTGATTACGAACTGCTTCGACAACGGCTCCCATAAGTTTTGGAATTTCGAGCATTCTATCTTGATGATTTTGATAATCGTTAGAATTTTGTGGGGGTTGGTTAAAACCATGAGAATCGTAACATGAATTAGGCTCAACATAAGAATTTTCAAATGATCCCCCACAATTTTCAAAATTTGATGAACTTTGGAATGAATCACCATTGAAATACGGTTCTTGCTCATAAAAGTTTTGAGGAGGGAAGTAAGAATCATTTAGAGGATAATTGGAAAAGTTCGAATTAAAATATTGAGAGTAGGAATTTTCATTTTCGACAGCACAAAACAAACAATTTCCCTTTATAAGATTTCTACCACACCTCATGCAAGTACACCGTTCACAATAAGTCGCAATCGGATCCAAAAGGTTGCCACATCCATCACAGTAACGTTGATTGAGCAAAGATAAGTCGGGCTGAGGTGGGTAGTTGTAAAAATTTGAAGGATAGTCGAATGAATTCGGGTTTTGATCATAAGAGAACGAATTACTTGAACCACAAAACAAATAACTTCCGTTTTGAATATCGTTACCACACCTTACACACGTACAATATCGACACGGTGAACCATAAAGTGGTTCACCACAACCAACACAAAGAATCAAAGATTCCATAGAATTAAACAAAAGAGGGGGAAAGAGATAGAATTACACGATGAGAGGATAAGAAGATTATTTTTGGGTTTTATGTTGGAAGAACGAAAAGTGAAATAAAAGTGAAAACCAGTTTTTGAAAAGTAAAATCTTTTTGGGTTTTTGATTTTTAGAAAAGTGGAAATCAAAAGAAAAACAAATTTGAAGAGAAAGTACTTTTGTGTTTTTATATTTTGAAAATATTTACAAAAGCGTTAACTTCTCGAAAGAAGGATCTTCAAAATACATTACTCAAACGATCGAATGACTAAATCTTTTCAACCGCTCCCCGGCAGCGGCGCCATTTTTTTGATGATTCGTTTTTCAAGCGGTGAAGCTTATAAACTCGAGTCGTAGTCCCAACGAGGGTTGAATGGATCTTGTCAGCTCAAAATCGTGAGTTATGTGAAGTGAATTAGTTTTAAAGATTGATTTGGTTTTTGACTATACTACAACGACAATTAAAATGCAGTTAAAGTAAAGGAAAACAATAAAGCGACGCAAAGACACTAAACAAGTAAAGAAGCATGAAATAAAGTGACTTAAAGAAAACGAGAATTAAATTGTGAAAAGTAATTAAAAACGTTAAATGAATTTAAAAACAATATGTTTGCAAAGTGACGTGAATAAGTTCACTAAGTGTGAGCTAATGGTTTATGACGAATTATTTTCCTTTCTCAAGATTAGTTGTCAATTAATCTTTTGAAGAGATAATAATTCTAGGCAAGTGATTTAATTGTTCTCCGGCTTTTGTTCTTCGAATAATAAATTCACAAGTCTAAATAATCTTAACCATTATTAATCACAAACATTTACCGTCCACACTTAGCTCGCAAACCCGAATCACTAAGCAAACACGATTAAAACTACTCAAGACTCATTTTAAATGAAATAAAGCGATAAAGAGATTAAACTTGAACTAGGAAAATAGATTGTTTTTGGTTTTTAAGATTTAAGAAAAACGAAAAGTAAAATTAACTAGACACTAAAAGAAAAGTTTAAGACTTAGTGACATTAAACGTAAATAAATTTTAAATCTAAAAGTGAAAAGACATTGGACTTAGTAAGAAAACGACGCATAATGATTCTAGAAAAATTCGGCAGAGTTTCCCCTTAGCATAAAGCGTAAGAAACCTCACTCGATGGAACGATGAGGTGAAACTCGCCTAACTCGGCGTTTAAAAGAAAAAGAACTCGACACTAGAAATACTTTGACGTACTAAAAGAAATGAAACTTGCAAGTTTTTAAAAAAGTGCTTACTAATTAATTATAAACTAATACTATTTAAAAGAACTACTAGTTATCTAATAGAAATGAAACTTGCAATGTCTAGGAAAAAAAAAGCAAACTGTCAAACACTTCCATACTCGCAACATTAGTGACCCCTTACTAGCAATATATAGAAAACATTATACACATCATACTCGCAATATTTTAACTCATACTCGCAAGATTAAATGGTACCATACTCGTAAAATCTAAATGCATACTCGCAAATACTGAATAATGATACTCGCAAGAAGATTAAAAAGTTTTCATACTCGCAAAATCAAACAGCTTACTCGCTATATTTATCAAACTCGCAATACAAAAAAAGACTCATACTCGCAAAAACTTCACTATACTCGCTAGATCCAAATGAAACTCGCTAAACCCTAATTTCGAAATACCACACTCACAAGAAAACGTAAAATACCTACTGAGATCATAAATTGTGCAAGAAAACTTGTAAATCTTAGTGAATTTTAATAACGTGAACCAACAAAAAACTTGTAAAACTTGCTTAAATTCAATAAAGCTCATAAAACAACATGACTAACACCTCTTTAATACAAAATAACGCATGAAAACTAATGTTTTTCAATAAAATTTATTACTAAAATACTAAATCCAAACGTAAACAACAAATCCCACTTAAGAACACAAGATTAAAACATGAAGAGATTAATGAAAGAAATTAAGGTGCGCGAAAATACGCTAAGAATTAAGACATGGAAAATAAAAACTTGCATTAAAGAAATTAAAACATTACAATAAAAACTATTTACCTCTAAGACCTACTAGCTTCAAAATGAAGCAACCCAAGGGGTATTTATATTGCTAGGGGGATTTCAAGTTTGCCATCATATACATTTTACCCCCTAGACTTTTACATCACAAGAAAACACACATAAACTACATTACCAAACTAATAAACGTCTTAACTTCTAAATGTAACGTCTTGTAACTTTGAGGCTTCGTGTTGACGTGTATTTCAAAGGTCTTCAAAGATGTAAAAGTGAAAACTTGCTCGATTAAGCATTTCTTTCATCTTCTTGAGCTTTTAAGAAATAACTTTGTCGTCTTGGGCTTTTCTTAAGTAGATAACATCGTTGACTCGGCTTTTTTACACTTTTCCACATCTCGTGCTCGTTTTAGGGCTTTTTGGTTGATTTATGTGTCGTTTTTGCAATATCCTTTCCTGCACAGTCACAAACACAAAAACATGATATCTTTGGCGTTTAACGTTAGTTTTTGCTCTTTTAGGGTCTGAAAATGGTGAATAAAAGGTATGTGAATAAGCACATACCACCTACACTTCTACAGAAGCTAGTCTTCAGGCTTCTACCCTTTGCCCTTGTAGTTTTGCTTGCTCTTCAATGCACTTTTCCTTTTGTTCTCAAAAGTTGACTGCATTCTTGGACAAGCAAGCCCAAGAACTTGTGGTGGAGGCCTTGGTAGTCTAGCAGGCATCTCAGGAATGGAAATTTGCTTCATATTGGCCAGAGCTGCTCCCAAAGCCTTATTCAATGCTTTTGGCAACTCCTTTGCCAAGGAATAAGTCTCATCATCTGAATCATCAGATGAACTGGAGTAGAACTCCAAAGATGGTGCTCGAGCAGGTACTGATGGTGGTGCTGGTGTAGAAGAAGGTTGACCAACAAGCTTAGCAGTTGTCTTCTTTGGTGGCTTCCTTGATGAAGAGGCTGAAGCACAAGGTGGAAAATAGCTTGACCATCCTGTTCCTTCAGAAGATGAATCAGAAGCTATGACAAATTCTTCTGAATCAGAAGAATCAGAGGAGATGTACACTATGTTTGGAAGTTTGCTCATTGTGATTTTTAGGTTTTTGAAAAGGTTAATGTTTTTTGATAAAGGGAATGGTGATCCGAGCCCCTTTATATAGGAAAAAGTCATCTAAAAGGTCTCATGAATTGAGATATTTACTTTCACCTATTTAGGTAGGTTGAAAAGTAAATACAGATATTATTGAGTTGACTTTTAGAAGATATTTGTGAACAGGGGTTTTTGGTTAAAAAGTAACTTTGGTTAGTACCATGTTTAGATATATACTTTCTATATTTTAAGCTAACACTTGCAGGTACATAACTAAGATTTTTTTTTGGGAGATGATCATAAAAGGTGTATAACTGAGATACACAACAAATGGTTATTGATTCACCATGTCTAACCCACATAAGAATCAACTAGTCCAGAGCAAACGGCTACTGGTAAAGACTTAACAAATCCGTTTATGGTTGATAGTTTACCAAAAACTATATGGTCATCAACTCACCATATTCTTTATGATTAAGAGTTGGCTAGTCCATAGCAAACGGCTCATGGTAAAGACATATCAAATCCGTTGATAGCTGGTAGTTTGCTAAAAACTATAAAGAGAGCAGTCAAAGTTTTATATCTTTATTTTTACCACTGCTCTTGAAAATTTTTGTGAAAAATTTCCACTGCTAGTTCACAGTTTCCACTGACAGTGTAATTTTTCCCACTGTTGAACTAGCCGTTACAACTGTTGTGTCAGTAACAAAATATTTTACTAGCCGTTGAGATAACTAACTGCTTTCCATATTAATAGGGTAAATTTTATTTAAGATTATCTACTACCTAATTCCAATTTATCTTTCTAAGATAAATCTTTTCCATGGATGATCTTTCTTGCGCATCACTTCAAACCCTAGAAATATATATATTCTTTTCTCAATTGGCTAACTTAATCATTCAATTCGATACTAACACAATTGTTTTTCTCAAAAGAATACCATGGTTTCAATCACCTTTGTAGATGAGCACAACCAAGTGGCCAATTTGGAAAAGTCAAACGACAAGAGTGGTCCTGTTTTTCATCAGATTGTGGATTTTCTTAACACCACACATGTGAGGTATGCTTTACTTCTAAATCCCACAATCTATATCTCTCAAATCAAACAGTTTTGGAATTCTGTTCATTCCATAACAATTGAAAATAGAGATACACATGAATCTGTGGATGCTCTTAGAGCCACAGTGGATGGGGTAACTATTGATGTTACTAAGGCATCCTTGAGGAGAGTTCTCCAATTGGATGATCTCAATGGTACCATCACATTACCCATGCCAGAAATTTGGGAAAGTCTCTCTTCCATGGGGTATAATACCACTGACAAAAGGGCTACTTTCAAAAAGAGTGGCTTTTGTCCTCATTGGAGATTTTTAATTCATATTCTTTTACATTGCCTTAGTCCTAAGAAAACCTCTTATGAACAATTCAGTTCACCAATGGCTTACCCTTTGGTTTGTCTAGCAAAAGATAGAGTTTTTAATAGGTCTAGATATATTTTTATAAGTATGCAGGGCAATGTAAAGAGTTCAACAAAATTTTTGATGTACCCAAGGTTTGTGCAAGCAGTGCTAAATGAATTTCCACTGCAACCCCATAAAAGAGTTTACAAAATCAGACACCCAAAGCCTAAAGTTTTTCAAAACATGGACAAGCCTGGTGATTGGATTTTTACACCTCTTTTTCCTCAAATGCTTGCCAAGATTTCACAAGAACAGGGTGAAGATGCAACAATCCCAGTTGAATCTCAAAACTCACCCATTCTGAATGTTCCAAATATTGACTACATTCCACCAGTTTCTCACATCTATGAGAGGAGGCATAAACAGCCAACTCCTTTCATCTTAACACAACAAGTTCCTGAACCTTTTGGTATTGGAACAAGCAGTGGTGGTTTTAGTCTTTTACCTAGTCTAAATAGGGAGGAGACTGAACCATTGCCCCATGATTCACCTCTCCCAGCAGGTAACACAGTTGGAAGTGATGAGGGCAGTGAGCAACCAATGGAATTGATGGAACTCTGTACCAAGTTGGCAAAGCAGGTTGGATCTCTCAAGCAAGAATTGGCAGAAGTTAAGGAGCAGCATGCCAATGATATCAGTGTATTAAAACAGGAGATTCAAGCCCTCAAGGATGAAGTTCAGGGGTCTAAGCAACCAAGAAAAACTGCAAAGATGGTGTTATCTTCCTCATCCTCACCCAGTGAAGATTTCTTTGATGATTTGGGTAATTTTCCCAAACAGGGGAGGAAAACAGATGCTGAGACTAAGGGGAGGAGAATTGACTTCAGGGAAGATGATACAGATGCTGATTTTGGTATTCAAGACTTGGCATTTGAGCCAATGAATGAGAATGCATAGCCACAAGTTTCTTAACAACAGCAGCCTAATACAGAAGAAGTGCCAAGAGCATTGAATAACTCTTGAAGAAGTCTCATCATCATATGAATGAGAATGCTGATTTTGGTATTCAGGACTTGGCATTTGAGCCAATGAATAAGAATGCAGAGCCACAAGTTTCTCAACAACAGCAGCCTAATACATAAGAACAAGATCAAGAGCAAGTCTTTTCCACTGCTACAACAACAATTCCCACTGATGTTCATATTTCCACTGCAGAGCAAATAGTTCCCACTGACAGTCAAACTGTTTCCACTGCTGAGGAAGAACTTGAAAAGATAAGAAAGGAGAAAGGGAAAGAAATTATGCAGAGTGAAGAACCACCAGTTAAGAAGGTGAAGAAGAGTATTCAAGCTCAAATTGATCATGATGCTGAAATTGCAAGGAAACTTAGAGAGGATGAAGCTGCAAGAAAGAAAAGATTGGATGAGATTGAAATTGCTGACTTCATGATGGCTCAGAGAATGGAAAAGGTGGAAACCACTGCTTCATTGGATGTTAATCCAATTTCCACCATCCTACCTACAATTCTGAGAGAGAATACTCCAGAATTTACATGTGTCCTTACTGAAGAGGATTATGATTTCTTGATTGCTCAGAATCTAGTGATCAAGAAGAAGGCAATTGACCTAGTGGCAGATAAGTCTTTAACTGAAGCACAAAGAACAGCTCAGTTAAAAGATTTCATTGAAATGTTGAACAGACAAGCACTTCAAGAAGCAATAAGTACAGTAAAAATGGGGCAGAAGAAACCAAAGCAACCAACTAAAGCACAAATTCTTTCTACTATGAAATCTTACTGTTGTCATGTTGGTGGATGGAAGATGAGCAAGTTCAAAGGAATGACCCATAATCAGATTGAAAGTGCATACTACAGAGTTAAAGGCAAGATCTTGATTTTGTTCCTATGAATTCAGAAGAAGAAGAAAGAAGATTTCCTGCACCTAAAAGGAAAGTCATGCATAGTGAACCTTAAAATGTTAAGAAGACAAGATTTGCTGAAGCAACAAAAGTTCAATCTGAAAAGTTCACTGAAGAACAATTGACTGATATGATATTGATAGAAGAAGAAGATTTATATCCAGACCCATTTCAAGTCAGACATCCTATCATTGATTGGGAAGTTTACACAGCTAGCAACTTTGCTTCATGTTGGAAAATTACAAGGCTAGGAGGTGAAACTTCATCATTCATTCAGTTTGAAGAACTTATCAAAGCATGTGACAGAGATGATCTTAATGCACTGTGGAGATTGGTTCAAGAAAGATTTGATGCTGGCAGTCTGAAAGATGTAAAAGAAATGCAGTTATGGGTTGATCTAAGAAGGCTCTATGAACCAAATATGACTGACAACTTTTGGAAGTTTGAAGCTAGAGGTATGGAAACTACATGGACTTATTATGACTCATGTGAAGTTCATCATGTTTCTACAAAAGCTGGAGTGGATGCTTTTATGTTTGCTGAGAAAGAATATCCACTTAGAGCTGGAACTCTTACTTCAATGTTGTCAACACAAATAAGAGTTCATGAAGATACTGAGAAAGTAAGAGCATTGATTAAAAGGATTCAAGAACAGTGTTCAAGAGCTATTCAAGGATTAAGAAGAAAGTGAAGTGTTTGGAAGAATTCCCCAAATCCTAAGACATTATGAAAATTGAAGAAACTTATTGATTTGCAGAGAAATCATAAGTTTAGGGGAGGATTGTTGGGAATAAAGCTAACAGTTACCACTGATAGGCTTGTGGAAGACACTGCTGAAGAATGCACTGGCAGTGGAAACTCATTACCACTGCTAGTACATATAGTTACCACTGCTTATTAGATAACTGATGTATTCGTGTATAGATAAGTATAGAATAGATCTTGTGTATATTCTATTTAGATAGCTTAATACTTATCTTGTAAAGGACTCCTTGCTCTATAAAAGGAGATCCTAGGTCATTGTCTAAGGTACGAATTATTCTAGAGAGCTTCAAGGTGTAACCCTAGTGATAGCTAAGATCACTCGTATTATTATCATTAATAATATTGAAGCTTTGTGTTACATACTACTGTTCTCACTCACAATACATCACATAAACCATCTTCTAAGTGTTACTAAGTAAATTCCGCATGCTTAATAATATTACTCAAAGTATCTCTAACACAAGGTATGTGTTTAGATCCATCAACTTTGTTTTCCAAGATCTGCTTAATTATGAACATCTAAAACATGCTTCTTCTGCTAAAGTAAAACCACGCATTCCAAAGTTGAAATGAAGGAGAAAGACGAATCACAAGGCTTTTGATTGTGGTAGTACTGATCGTTGCAGTCTTTTGGTGGTTGATAACTAATTTGCTGTAGTATTGATGGTACTCTTTTGATAACTGATGGTAGTCTTCTGAAAGATATCGTACTTTCTTTATTGTATTCTGATGGTAGTTTGTGTTATCGTATTTCTGGACAAGTTGTAATGATCTTATTAGAAGTATGTAATGATCTTTGAACAAGCCATAATTTTTATGAACTTGTATTTTTGTTGTATGTTTTTAGCACGTGTCTTCTTAATTTTGTTAAACGTGATAACTGATGGTCGTAGGCTGGACCAGTTATACAGCTAGATCACTACATGTTTTCATATGTTTATTAACTGTTCTTTTGGTGAACGTTTTAAATCTGTTTTATCTTTTTTTTTGTTGCTAAATGTTATAATCTAATGGTTGTAGCCTACTTTTACATCTGGATCACATGTGATTTTTATGAATCACATGTGATTTTTCTATGAATCACATGTGATTTGTTTTAGGAGTCACATGTGATTATAATGAATCACATATGATTTTGTAGAATCACATGTAATTCACAAAATGAAACATTACAACTAGCAAACAATTATTCAGTTCAAAACCAAATCTACTAGAACATCAAACAATCTGCTAAAACATCAAAAAATAATTCAGTTTAATACCAAATCTACTAGATCCGCATAACACTTTTCCTAAATTTCGACAAAAATATGAAAAATCCAAATCTGAAAAGAGTATTCAAGAAGCGTTTGTCGTTTGTGCTGCAACAACAATTCTCACTAGTTTTGCAATATATTTTGTATTTGACGGATATTTAGTCTTGGTGTGCTTGTTAGTCTTCTCTCCACAACATCCACATTTCTTTTTCGGCTTTAGATCTAGCTTGAAGTGCTAATTCTCTTCCATTCTTTCTACTTGCTCCTTTAATACCACCTTTGTTTACAGCCCCAGATGAATATCTCAGAACCGAAGAAAAGGCCTACAAGTATATTCCACTGACCTGTCTTCAAGAGAATGCAAAACCTTATTACAGAAAAAAAAACACACACAAAATTAATACTTTTATACTGGAATCACATGTGATTTACTTGAAAATCATATGTGATTTACATGAAAATCACATGTGATTTACATGAAAATCGCATGTGATTACATGTGATTTTCACTTCTTTGACAAATTTTAACTTTTACTAGGCCAGTGCATATTCACATTCCCATTTTACAGACCTCCAATTCGTCTAGATTAAATTCTGTTGATGACCGTATGTTTTTCGGTTTACTTTTTTATTTTTTTTTATTGTTCCTTCTACAATGTGATTTGGTAATGACAAACATTTTTAGAGTTTGTACCCTCGACAACAACTACATCAAGTATGAAACTGATAGATAAGATAGGTGCTTACCTCTCATATGAATTACCTATTACGGAATCACATGCGATTTTACTTAGAAACACATGTGATTTGCTTCTGAATCATATGTGATTTTGTTACAGAAAAACAAGTAGAACAAAATCTAGTGCTAATATCCAAAAATAGGCAACAAAATAAGCTGAATAAGCAATTAAATAAGCCGAATCACTTGTGATTTACCTTGAAACCCTAAAAACCTAAATAAGTAACAAAATAAGCAAGAAGATAAGCTGAATCACATATCATTTACCTTGAATAGCAGCTATATTTTCTTCTTCATCTTCATATTCAACAGCTTCTTCCATAACCTTGTTTCCATCATCCATCACTTGATGTTCATCAACCGCAACTTGAACATCAACTAAATTAGAAAGCACCACACGATTTTCATCATCCGCAACTACAACATCAACTAAATTTGTTTCGTGTAACTGATTATCATCACTTTTTTACGAGTTTTGCTTGTGATTTATGTTTCAATCGAACAAAAATTCGATCAAAATAAATGGTTTTTAACGATTAACGATTTTATATCATGATTTTGGAGGTTAAATCGGAGTGAAATCGAAATGGAATTGTGGTGTTTTTTATTGAATCTGATTTGGATCGGGAGAGTGTTTGTGTGTGTGTGTGTGTTTGCCCTAATTTTTTGGGGGAAAAAATAACACCGATCCTTATTTTTAGTTTATATAATTGTCATTTCTACCCTTCAAGTGTAAATGGTTGATTTGATCTTAGCCTTTGGATCAAATTGAAATGGATGGTTGTGATTGGTTCACCAGATCTATGGACAATGGTGGATCTATGGGGATCTCAACTCCATAAGATATAAACATAGAATGTTATTTATTGAATACATTTACAACGGGAGAAAATAAATGTTTAGTGAATATGAGAGAAACAAAATTACAAAGTAGTACGTAAGAAAAAAGTATACAATTAAATAAACAAAACAAAAAAAAAGTGCGTTAAGCAGTGATGAAAAATCTCAAGTAAGAAAAACAGTCAAATACAGAGTAAATACAATGCAGAAAGCCACCACAGATAGCCGCCCTCACCACCTGCCCCTACAACATATTTAAGAATGATTGCGTTTTAGCAAGTAACTAAAATATAATACCGAAGACTATCTATTTTTGCTACTAATAAATATGTAAAGTTATCTGATTGTTCTACTTATAAAGAATCTTTGGCAACTTAAGATTGGTTAAAGGTTCAAACAGCTAGCTGTAATAAGTACCGAGGACTCATTAGAAAACACATATAGTTCTTTAAATGTAATCACCAATTAATTTCCAGATTTTTCAAACAACTACTATCAATAGCATGAGTATTACTGTAATGGGTTAAGCATTAACATACTGGTTATAATGCTTTTCCCATATGAGGAAAGTCCAATATAAATGATACACTTACAACTAATTATAAATAAAAAAGATTAGGTATATACATACCTTGAGTTTGCTTGTCTTAAGGGATGTATATGAAGAAGAGGTCCTAATGGGAGACCATTACCATACATTTTGGACATTCGGGTCGATTAAAAGCTGCAAATTGTATGCACCCTTCCCAAAAAATATGACCACAATTAGTAGTCATTACATCAACCACCTGTCTCAAGCAAATTGGATAAGGGAAGGTAGGTAGCTGTGGTGGTGGTGGTGGTAAAAGATTAACAGGGAAATAGACCTTGATGAGATCCTTGTACTTGAGCTTGTGCCTGCATATTGGGCATCTCGGTTGATCCGTAATTTCTCCTCCAATGCAAAGTTGACCAAAAACATGTCCACATTTAGTGGTCGTTTCATTGACATCAGAGGCACGAAATGCAGTATATTCAGATGTCTTTTGATCGGTTGATTTTGATAAATGAACTTCTAAAAGGGCTGTTTGGGAATGCTTATTATGTGTCCATTTGTTATCTTTCTCAAAGGTGAACCACCTCAAATGGAGGCAAAAGCTTCTTTACTTTTCCAATCCAACTCTAGATACGGTGTTTCAGGATTGAGAACATCATTAGGATGAATCTGTAAAAAAGAAATAAATGGCTGGGAATATTGTTTGGGCCTAGCTGGGAAGTCGCATTAAGCAATGTCCACACTTGTAAGAAACCAACTTATTAATTATGATCGTATATGCAAGCCTAACAGTGGCTATAAACATACTGGTTATAATGCTTTTTCCATATGCTTAAAACATCATACTGTATTCTTTTTAGACAAAACATTGTGTAACTATTGAGATGACGTGATTTTCATAATCATGTCTGACACACTAAAATTTTAAAAACAAAAAATTCTAAACAGAAAATGTTGACTCTAACTCGAGGTGAACTGTACCATAAATACCAACATTGACCTGTTACCCAACCATCTAGACTCGTCCATTTGGCCACTTCTAGTCATAATAAAGTTTTGTAAAGATATGGATACTTACAATAGAATTGCAAGGATCTTTATCATCACATCCGTACCCCATAACTTAAACAATATTTTCATCAATATCCCATTTTTCAGGATCATGTCATCTATCTCTACTCGTTCGTTTCCAAACTCTAAAATGTTTATTACTGTTAAATAAGCTTAAATATAAATAGGGATCATTAACTTTTTAAAATCATTCTAAACTATCCTTGAACTGAAACATACTCCCCTGCCTAGAACCTAACTGAATAACGATAATAAGCCAGAAAAATAGAGCTTATGAAATATAAATGGAAGATATTTCTAGTACTTGTAGATCATAGAATGAGTAAAACATCCATTAAATATCATAACTATGTACTTGTAGACCAACTTGTAACAGATTTAATAAGTAAAATTACAATATTGAAGACTAAAAAATGATTATAGTGTAAATGTACGGTTGGTCCTGCAACATTTTAGCATGAATGTAAACACAATAATAGCCGAATTATGTAATCTTCTTGGCTAATAGGCGAGCAAGCCTTATGAATATCGTTAAAAAAAACTTAAGTTAACGTAAAATAAGCTATTGACATGCACCTTCAAATAAACATCCAAATATTACATGTTATTGTTTGCTTTTCTGTCAGCGTAATGTCAGCGTCACAGTAAGAAAAACAAATACGGATATGCATATTTACCTTGTACAAATTATTTTCAAGAATATAATGTTCTTTAAACCCAAGCTTGCAAGATAACTCTTGGTTTCCATGTATATGCTTCAATCAATGATGATCACAATATACTTTTCCTAATATAAGATTATAGATTCTAATCGGGTAAAGACCATAAAATAACAACTTACTTTCTAAAATTTACCGAGATGAAACACTTACTTTTTTATCAACATTTATGCCAACGAAACTTTCAAATATTGTTCTGAGGTGAAACACTTACTTTTTTATCAATATTTAAGCCAACGAACCTTTCAAATATTGTTCTGAGGTTAACAAAAATACCCTTGAAAAAAAGTGTTTCATCTCAGAACAATATTTGAAATTTCGTTGGCATAAATGTTGATAAAAAAGTAAGTATTTCACTTCAAAACAACATTTGAAAGTTTCGTTGGCTTAAATGTTAATAAAAAAGTAAGTGTTTCACCACTTTTCTAACTTTTGTATTCTTTGTGAAGAAAAAAATAGCCGAAAATGATTACATTTTAACTTGAATTGCTTTCTTTATCTTTTGAAAAACCCTCTTTGTGTGATACATTTGTCACACGGTTGGTTGGTTCCATTGTCAAAAATTACCACCTTGTGACTGTCGATGCAGGTTTCAAATTGAGCTATAACGTGGCCTCATGGTCTCTTATATCACAAACAAACAAAAGAATAATTAATTGGTGATGACATATGTAGGTCCAAAGATTTGGATCTTAGCAGCCTTTGTAAAACAATAGATACCTTGGATAAATCCAAACTATCTATATGAGAAACTCTAAACAATGTATACTTGATGTTAACGCGAATTAACAAAAGCAGTAAGAACAACACAGAGAATTACTAGCTTTATATTCTATTAATTTCTTGAAAACTTGGCATAGAACTCAATGCCGTAGGGTTCCTTTTATACTATAAGGAAACCCTAATTCTACAAACGTATGAAAGGATGCATGCATATCTTCTCCTAACATATCTAACCGCGTGCATATCCCTTCCTATAATATCTCCTAAGATATCTAACTTGTTCAGCAAAACAGACTTAACTGAACTAACATAAACAGACTTAACTATAAGTTACCAGACTTAACTTAGTACTGGCAGACTTAACTATCTACCCGACTTAACTAAATAATGAGACGAAAAGTGTTACGCTTTTAGGGGGTCATTTAAGCCCTAATTCGTATAAATGTGATCAAATATTGCCCTAAATCATTCCTTTTGTCATTTTAGGTACTTTTGAGAGGAATTCTGGAAAACATGCATATTCGGACGTTTTTTGAGCATAAAAGTGAAGAAAACGACAAAGTCTCAAAAGATGAAGATTTACAACCTGACGGCGTCAGAAGTCACAAGGTGACGCCTTTAGAAAGTCTTGACAAAAGAGTGGAATCCAATTTTCAAATGACGGGCTAGAGGAAATTTTGGAATTAACACCTGACGCTGTCAGGTGTTAGGAAAAGTAGGCCGTCAGGTTATATTTTAAAGAGTGACGGTCCAGAAGGTTTTATAAGGTGACAGCGTCAGAAGTGGATCTAGGCCATCCGAGAAACCTAATGGCGGCGAGCTGACGGCGTCAGCCCTTATAACCTGACGCCGTCAGAGTGTAAAATCTATATATAGTTTTCTAATTTTCATTCATTAGTGTGGAACTTTGTGGAGAACTTTTAGGGCAAACCCTAAAGATGAATTTTCTGTACTTTTTAGGGTTTCCAACCCTTGGAACCCTAAAGATGAATTTTCTGTACTTTTAGGGCAACCCTTAAAATATATATATAGTTTTCTAATTTTCATTCTATGTGTTGGTTGATTATCTCTTTTACTTGTCTTTTAATTAACATGTGTAGCTAAATTCTTCTTGTGTTTGCTTAGATCTAATGAAACCTAACTATTGATTATTGGTTAATTGGTGTGTGTTGTTGTTTGTTGGGATGATTGTTCCATCAATGTTAGGCTCAAGAAAACTGGCCAACCTCCTTTATGCTAACGTGCTTGAACGTCTTGGGAAACATGTAGCCAAGGCATACTAGGCTATTAAGGTAGAATTTAACACATGAGCCACTGTTTACAACCCTATTGGTTGTGCCGTGCATGGCATAGGGCGAGATAAGAGCTCATAGAATTGGAGAGATATGTATGCCACTCCATGAGTTATTAGGAATACACCCTTCATCCACACAAGTAACATACATATCAATTAACCGGTAAAAGATAGTTAGGGAGTAATGAAATCTAAGTAAACACAATTTTCTCCATATTGTTTTCACAACCACAATAGTTTAGATATTTATTTTATTTTAATTTGCAAAAGTAGTAAACTTGGGTTAGTTGACTAGCAACTAATTCCGCCCTTCCTCTAAAAACCGAGATTATAATTGCTTTCTAAAAAATATAAAAATACAAAAAGAATCTTCCTTCCACCTTTAGACCTATTAGAGTAGCTTTTCTATCCTAACGAACACTATTCCCTGTGAGAGAACGATCAATCCCCCGTACTTACCACTATCCTATACTACATCGGTCAGGTACACTGCCTGGTGGGGTTGTAAGCCTCTTGAGATCCCTCGAGAGGTAAAACCTGTTGTAAGGTCACAAAATCATGCATCAAGTTTTTGGAGCCGCTGTCGGGGAATAGTTATTGTTTAGGTAGAATTTTTATTTCTTTAGGTCTACTCACTAGATTCCTTTCTAATGAGATTTTTATTTTCTTTTTCTAGGATTTCTTTAGTCTATCCTTTTCTTTGTGCTTTTGTTCGTCATAACTTACCCATTAATTATTCCGTTGGCCATTATGGAAAACGCGAATCCACCCCTTACACCGGACGAAGTGGCTTGGTTACGTAGCCAAATCGAGGAAGAGATAAGTGACCTTAGGGAACTCAATAGTATGATTAATATAGAGCTTGACTATGCCCTTAATGACTTAGCAACCGCCATGTACTCAGATAATTACTTAGAAGATAATAATCTTACGGTTGATGAGTTGGTTGAGAAACTCTATGAGGAGGAGAAAGATCCTAGGTTGGATGATCATTACAATCTATACCCCACTAAGGAAAAGATCGCCTACTATAACAACCTAGTTGATAACCCTAGACCACCCTTTGTTAGAATCGACCCAAAAATTAAGAGGGGTGATCCTGGGAATGTGAAGATACCATGTATGATTGGGTACCAATATGTTGAGCATGCATACATTGACTGTGAATCCCCAATCAACGCAATATCCTCAAGCCTTTATAGCCACATCATGAACAAACCTCTTGAACCTAGGAAAAACCCAAAGTATCCCGGTGGAGTTTGTAACTTCGTTGGAAGGGTTAAGGGTATTCATGTCCTTGTAGGAAATTTCACCTTTGTCACCGATTTCATGGTCCTTGAAGATTTAGCAAGTGTTATTGACAGCCGCTTATCTCACGTTGTGTTAGGAAAACCATTTGTTGAGGTGTCTAATTTGAAGTATAATCGTTTAGAAGGCACGGTTCAGTTTTCTAATAACATTGATAGAATCACTTATAGGATGCCCTATAAAGCAAAAGAGTTCCGGTTTGTGCCTCGGCTAGACAAAGATTACATTGGTGCAGTTGAGGACATCAATGATGAGGATAAGGAAAAAGGCATGAACTATGTTTGGGATAAGAGAAGCCTTTATTATAAAGATTGCTTGAGCCTAGGACCTAAATATAAAATTGACATGGAGATTGTTAGGAGGATTAGAAAGGCAATGGAGAGGCGAAACGGTAAAACGTAGAACCCGTGACTTTGAGTCTAGCTACAAGACTCGTTAATAAAGAAAAGCGCTTAATTGGGAGGCAACCCATGTTTTGTTTGTTTTTGTGTGTTTATTTGTTTCCGTATGTAAGTTATATTTCTTGTTAATGATTCATGCTTCAAACTAGATTGTGAAAATGCTTTATTTTGTTTTTAACTTCGTCTTAACTACATATAAAGGTATTTTGCAAAAGCTAAGTGTAAGGGAAATCCAAATCGGTTTATATAGAACGAATGAGCATGAATCATAACAATGAAATTAGCATACATATTAGTATTTGTTTGAGTCAAATGCTTGTATCGAGTCATAATGAATTTTTGTAGGAATTCCAGGAAGTAAGATCTAGTTTTTCCAGAATTTTTCCCGGAAGCTTAACATGAGAATTCTGTCAGAACTTTCTGACGGCGTCAGGCTATAATTTTCTGCCATTTTTGAAAGTTTTGTATTTTTCCGAAAACCTAAAAAGTTTTGTCGATTCTTTAACTTATAATCTCCAGGAATTCTGCAAAATATTCATTCCACAAGCATTATATCTTATTATATATATTTTACCGCCGATTTTACGCGAGGTTGGCCTTTATTTTTTTCTGGTTAAAAGGTTATTTTGGACAAGAAGATGTTTATTATTTCGGAAGGGAAGCTTTGAACGTTCGTCTATATTGGAAGAAGATCAACCATGTTACCTCACTATCCACAACAAACGGTTCAGGGGAGTATTTGATTTCATTCTTTCATCTTATTTACTTTTACGTCTTTTATTTGAACATTGGGGACGATGTTCGGTTTAAGTGAAGGGGGGTAAATGAAAGCACCGTTGAGAATATACTTATGCTTGATGTTTTGCTTTGTTTGATAGTAAATTTATAATAAAACCAAGAGAAATGTTTGTTAGGGCAATTTTAGCGCCAATTTAAAATTTTTTTTACAACATTTAGAAGTGAAACCTTGATCTTAATGAGCGTCTCATGGATAGGAAATTGTATGACTAGCACAAAACCGTACCACTAAAAAATTTTCCACCCCAAATATGTGAGGTTCGCCCCTAGAATTGGTAGGAAAAGCATCCATCTTTGGTGCTATGATGTGAGTACCGGTAGTATTTAGATTCTAGAACTTGCGTTAGGACCATCTCAAATCCACAAGTGAGACTACATTCGTGTAGTTAAGATTTACTACATGATAAGAGGCATTAGGATTAACCCATTGTTTTACACCCGTATATTTGTTATAATTACATTGACTTCATTGGTCAAGTAATTCTCCCACACCCTTTGCGTTGTACCCATTTTTGGTACACGATACCCCTAGTACACCCCTCCGAGCCTATCCTTTCGTTTCGACCTTTGAGCATCTTACTCAAAGTGAGAATTTGTTTACACCCCACTAAATGTACACCCAAATCGCCTTAGCCTACCTTGTATGCACCCACCTTTGGTACATTATTGTGAAAACATTTGTTAAACCCTTTGTTAATTATCTAGTCGATTACATGGTTGCTAAGTCGAGTCATATCCTTGTACATATTGTTTTGGGCGATTGGGACTCATGGGTAAAGTACTAGTGTAATGAAGTAATGGGGAAGAACAACATTATTACCCCCATATGTGCTAAATATTTAAAAAAGTACTCCAAGTTTTTCGATTATCTTAATTCGAGTCATTAGAATAGTGATTGTAAAGTTATGTAAAGATTCAAGTGTAAGGGGAATGCAACTCCCCTATGATGTATTATTTTGGATGGTAGGGCAAGAGTGTATGAAAAAAAAATCAAAAAATCAAGAAAAAATACAAAAAAAATATGAAAAAAAAGAAAGAAGAAAAACATACGGACTACCATCCCGTTTCCTTTTATGTTCCTTTTTAGTTTTTGTTATTTCATTTTTAGACTAAGATTGAGTCGAGTCTTGACTTAAGGAACGATGTAGAGTGCATGTATTTGATCATGATAATTAACTCGCCACCACCAAAATACCCCTTATTCCAACCAAACCGTGTTATCATATCCCTACACCTTACGTTACAACCCTTTATAAAGACCTCTTTGATAGTTTATCTTAGGTGCTTACGCCTAGTGGAGGAGTAATTGATCCTTTCCCAAGCCTATGGTAATCTATATAACACCCCCATTTTAGAGTG
>LBNU01033195.1:244750-258666 GCA_014162995.1 Artemisia annua
CAAGTGGTACTTGTGTAATAGTACCTACAGTAGCAATCTCATCAGTTTCTGGTTCAGAGTCAGAAGAAGTATCCGATAGTGGAGGTGGTGGATAAGGCGAACCAGGTGCCTCATACGGATGAATTAGTTCAGGTTCATCCATTTCCTCATCGGAGCTTACATCTTGAAACATTTGCTCTTCTATCTCTTCCTCTTCATCCTCAAATGGCTCCTCTTCATCTTCATCCTCAAGGTCGGGATGAAGGTGATTAGGTAGTGGAGGTAGAGGTTGAGCGGGTGCAAGCTCGAGCTGAGCTGGCTCGACTTCCAAAAGATCTAACGCTTGATTAGGAGGAATCGGGAGTGCCATGAAAAATCTGAAAAATCATATATATATAAAGTTAGAATATGGAGAGAAATGTTATTATGAAAATAATATTTGACATAAGTAAATGAGTAAAATAATGGTTGTTACATCGATAAGTAAGAACTTGATAAATATTACATGTATAAATGATAATATTTATTGTACGCATATGTACAACAATGGTGCAATCAAAGAGTTGTGTAGATTAAATTTTTAGACAAAGTTTAAAATTTTCATGAATACAACAAGAAGTTTTTATACATAAAGTTTAAATATATAAGAAGTGATATTTCACGGATTATCGAATAAGATAGAAAACAATTATAATGCTTATAATTATTTCTAGTATAGCATAATCAATATGTATATATACGAGGGAGAAATAGGAAGCTCGGGAGTAGGCGCGCATGGATATCAGACAATATGATGGAAGCTCATGATTTTTAAAAAAAATAAACGATTATAGTCTAGGTTTTTAAAAATAAAAAGACCTAGTTCACTATAATTTGGGCTCTGGTACCAATCTATAACACCCCCATTTTCAGGATTGCAGTGGAAAGGGACATGGGGTGCTATATATCGATTGCATCGTACAAATATAATAAACTAGTTTAATACAAAGTTATATTTAATAAACATTCACCTTATAAGGTTAATAAAGTTTTACAAGAGGTCCCAAAAGAGTTTACAAAGTTTGAAAGATACATAGGATAATAAAAAGTCTTCAACATTTTAGTACATAATAAAACATTTAAAACATGAGCCATCTTGATTGATAATCTTTCCTTGCGCGACCCATCCAAGCTGAGGTTACTTACGGACCTGAGATAAACATGCTAAAAGTCAACAAATAATGTTGAGTGAATTCATAGAGTTTAGTAATAATAAAGTGAATACAAGTATTATTCATCGGGTAACAAGTATGATCAGTACTTGTCGGGTTATCAGATTATAACATAGAGCTCATGAAACCGAACCTTAACAAAGTTTTATCATTTGCCCTGGTAGGGTAATATTTGCCATTTACCACATATTCTCAATATTATATGACCGTTGAAAGATGGGCGATACCCATTCGGCCAGGCTGGTCAATGCCCAATATGCATATTTATAATATATGCGTTCACACAAAATTAACGGTTCATGATGGGGACTTAATTGGCAAGAGACACTCAATGTCTTATAATCATGTATTCGGGTCAAGCATACCAAAAAGCTACTTGTATTCGTTTTGTAAAACTAGCATGTATCCCCCTCGCGAGGTTTATAAAACATTTAAAAGATTAAAAGCGAGGCTATAAACTAACTTGTAGTGTTGGTACTATGTGCAAGGAACGGATATGGCAAACAAGGCGCGTTCACAAGCCGCAACCTATCATGAATGAATATATACTAACTTAGGTTTAATAAGGATGTTATGAATGCAAATGTATATGCCATTTATACCACTCGTTTGTACTCAAAAATATATTGTTGTCGAAAATATAATTTACATCTTCGTATAAGGTAATAGTGAATATTACATGTTGTTGGTTTTTTTTAGTGAAACAATAACTTTCGAAAAATCATAACTAATTCGTTATAAGTCCGTTTTTCAAGAATTTTATATCCGCGGTTAGCTCTAAACAAGTACTAACACATTTTTATCATGTTGGTACATTTTAATGAGGGTTAGGGTCCTGTTTTCATGGAAAACCTTATTACATCAGCAACATATTTTCAGGTTATATAAGAAAAACACTTGTAACTTGTTTATAGCGTAACTTTCTCGTTTCAAACTCATTTTAGTCCGTTCTTTTTGCAATGGTTTCCTTTTGTTATTAAATTTCTGAGTATCTTGTCAAAAATAGGCCATGAGTTGCTGAGTTTTCTAAATTTTATAAAAATGTCCAGGCTGTCCCAATTTGTTCAAAATAAATTTGGTATAACTTGTTTTTAACATACTTTTTCGTTATAAACCCGTTTTTACCCGTTCTTTCGGCCATGGCTTCATCTTAAAGTTTATTTTCTTTATCTTTGGTCAAAAATGGGTCCAAACCTACTGATTTTTCTGTATTTTTAAAATATGACCAGAAGCTTATATATAATGTCTAAAATGGTTTTCTCATCCTATAACTAATCTAATTTCATCATCAATCAACTCCAACAATCCCATAAACTACCATACACCTCCTCAAGGTGTCATGGGTTCCTAAATAACATCAAACCATCTCTACACCAAAACACTATATATATATATTTCATAAAGTTTAACAAAACATAAAATTTGAGTGGTACAAATTACATCTACTTGCATGCATATAAAAATTAACTAGAATGTGGTAGGAACATACCAAAAACATGAAAATTTAATGAATTACTTACTTGGAAGATTACTAGTTTATTAAGAAGAAAACCCTAACTAATCCATAGGTTTATATTTCAAAACCTTGTAATGGATGTTTATAAGTACTTGGAAATTATTGTTCTTCAAAAATCTCTTCTTCTTGTGGTGTTTGGAATTGGAACGAGCCAAGGGAGGGAAGAACAAGAGAGAAAAACTTTTATTTTGATCTAAAAATATTATACTTGGATGTATGAGAGTGTTTAAGAGAAAGTGGGATTATTAGGTGAATTCTCAAGACACCAAGTGCCCTAGGGGGACACATGGCCGGCCACCTCTCTTGAGGTGGTTGTGCTTGTAGTTTTTGTCCCACATTTGATTTACGGGGTACCGTTTAGTGCATAGTTTGAGTAGTTTTTACGAATTCGGGTACCGGGTTAATTAGAAATAATTTTTAATGGTACCATTGTGACGAAATACAATTGTAAAAATTATGAAAATATAATTTTTGTAGATGATGGGTTTTTCAATAACTTTCACTTTATTACTACGAATGCTTTCGTAGTTATACGTTTTTGATAGTTTTAAGTAATTAATTCCCAAAATAAAAGTGAAAGTAACTTTTTAATATTAGGATTACAATGAAAAATAGTGGAGTATATGAAATGTAGAATGGACATAGTATAGTCGTGGTCGAAAGAATTGGATGTACACGGATAACTTCCTACAAAGTTAATTTATTAAAATAGGATAGTTATTTAATAAACTATTATTTAAAATCTAAGATATGAATTTTTAGAAATGTCACAGTAAGTGCCGGTATGTTTATTACTAACCAAGTTTTATGCAGCTCAACATACCAAACTTACCTCGTTCACCACCATCACTCAAGTTCCACATGCTCATACCAACATCTACAAAGAGTCATCAGAACTTTTCAACCGTGAAGATCTACTCAACAAAGATGTATGAGCATGTTGGAAAGGCGTACTCACACTAAAGACAAAGGAGTTGACGATTGATGCTGATTGCTGAAAAGATGCAGATTCATCATCTCATGCTTACACTTCAACATCATAACTCAAGATATCATGATCAAGGAATGGGCTTCGACTATGCTTCCACAACTCTGATGCAGAAGATCATGATCCAGAAAAGGTGTAAGCATGACATCACAATGACAATCACAACATCACAAAGAGACACGTACACTCAAAGATGACTTGAAGCTAATTATATGGATAAAGAGCGAAGAGCAAAGTCAAAGATCATCATATACATCAAGGACGTCATCTTGAGTCGTACATCAATGAAGAATCAACAACTACGAGCTACAAATGAATCTACAAAGATCTCAATGCAAGAATTCAAGAATATTTCCAGGGGTGACCTCCCTTAGGGGGAGATTGTTAGGAATACGCTTTTTGTATAAGAAAGATTCGGTCACCCCAGATATGATTAAACATTGTTTAGCTCGTAGTAGTTACATTAGTTAGTAAAACGTAGCTTAGAAGTAGATTAGTTCGCGAAAGAAGGACGGGTCTTTACCCACTGTATACCTGATCTGCAGCCCATGTGGCACGCCCAAGTGGCAAAACCCATGTACATATAAATACCCTCTCCATCCTTGGAGAGGGTAAGCCTTCTCATAATCTATTTTCTTTTTTTTTGGTTTTCTCTCTAAGGCTTCATCTCTTTCTCTCTCTAACTTTCTCTCTCTACATTTCTTTCTTTTCTTTGTTATGTACAACGAACCAAAACCACAAGTATGAACGTGTTTGTGATGTTATCTAGTGTTCTAAAGTTCTACCACCTTCTAGTAATAAAGCTGCAATGCCACTTGATGCGACATTTAACACTATCCTTTCTTGTGATCTAATTGCAGCAGATAACGTCTTGTAAAGATATGTTTTACCCGTACCACCGTACCCGTAAACAAAGAACATGCCTCCTTCTTGTGCGTTAACAGTGTTTATTAATGTATGGTATATATCCTTTTGCTCGTTTGTCAACGATCTATTCATGGTATCATGTTGTCGACGCAATTCTTCTACATTGTAGTCCCGTTCAGATGATATCAACCTGTTGTGATTTGACATTGTGTACATCTCGTTCGGTAATATCATGTTTGGTATATTTTTTTAAACTTTTGTTGTTGTAAAGGAGCATGTCTTCGATATATGTAAGGCATATGTTCTTCTTTTCATTTTCGGTCAGAACCAAGTCTGTAAAACAAACGGCTATGGTTAAACTTAGCTATAATATTGGGCATTCATCTTACTTTATTATTTTTTTTTAATTTTTGACATTTTTTATTTTATTTACAATTGAAAAACTACATATCTGGATTATTCCTTTTAACGCGCTTTACACGCTCAACATCTTCTGCCAGTACACGCCATGTTTTCTCATACACAACCTCTGGTCGGGACATGCTATCCGTCATAATCAACATGACATAAAAAGAATGCAAATACTTTCCTGATCCCCAAAGACTAGCTTCCAACAAACCGTCTATGTATTCTTTGTCATCCTCCAATAGGCCGCAAGCTTGACACGCGTCCTTATATGTAGGATACGTAACACCTTCAAACTTTTTAAAGTCAATCCAATCTTGTGCACCTCTAACTTTGTTGAGAAACACTCTTAAGTAGAACCACTCTCCAGATGAAGGAGGTACATGATGTACACGTCCAAGGCACGTTCCTCTTTGTCTCTCCACCCATATTCTCTCTTCTTGTTTCCATACATAGTGTTCTAGAAATTCATGGTACAACCGTTTTCTGGCCTTTTTATCTGTCTTATTTTTTTCCATCCACGCTATAAATTTGGTTTCATTCACCGATGCTTTATCTAATGTGAAATCAATACTTTCAGTTGCATGATATAGAACTGACTGCTGTCCTTGCTCATGAAATGGTAATCTCTCAACTGGGGGAAACCTGTAGTGTATGTCGAAACCATAAATACTCCATGCTGCTACACACGCTGAAAGATACCTACAATCGTAGTAATCTTTAATCTCATCAACGTCTTCTTCCTCAAGAGCAGCTGTGACTCTGTTTGGTCCCTTATTGATGTACTTGCAAAGATATTTTATAGATCCAGTCTGTTTGCACCATTCAACATTAATATGTGATTGATAACGTCGCAGCAAACCGAGGTTATAGGGTACGATGTATCCATTATGTACTTGTGATCCACTCTTTGTTACTGTACAACCATCGTTCCATCTCTTATAAATTGCATACCCACTATCATCATATAAATGTCTTTTCGTTGAAATGATTCGGGAACTTTTTTGTGCATTTATTTTTTACCGTACATGGGGAAATTGGTCGCAGAGCGCCACATGGACCATGCATCATGTGGTCGGTTAAAATTTGATAAAGTTCCAGATCACATTCCTTGTCAGGAATCTCAGCTGATATAAACCGGTCTATGTCTGCCGTGGTGGTGATTTTTTCTTCTTTATCGAGAAATAATAATATATGCGCGTGCGGAAGACCTCTTTTTTGAAATTCAACTGTGTAAACCGCTGCATAAATAAGATCATGTCAATTATGATATATAAAATTATTGAATAATGTTTTTCTTATTATTACCTTACCAAATGTAATACCTGCTTTTAACTTTCCAAAGTAACTCCGTTCTTTAAAATCGTACATGATGTTGTCAAGTTTTGGTTTAAAAACTCGTGTTATTGCATCTGGTCTGTCTTCCGATTTCAATCCTCTCTCGTTAACAAAACGTGCAATCTCCGGCCAATTTGGGTTGCATGTAAATGTAATAAATAGGTCTGGATAACCATATACCTTGCAAATCGTCATAGCATCCAAGTAATTTTGCATCATATACCTTGGGCTTCCAGTGAAAGATGATGGCAATATCACTCGTTTGCCTCGCAATTTTATTCCAGTATCCCCTTCTTTGGCCAGTTTAGCTAATTTTGAGTAATTTTCGCTTCTCAACTCATTATTCTGATTTTTGACATATGATATTCTTTCGGATTCAACCATAGTGTATGCGTCGACTATGAATTGCTGAGTCAATCTTCTTGCATTGAGACACATTGAAAAAACACCTGGTCTTTCTTGCAATTGATATGCAAAATACTCCTTCATTGTGAGCCTTGTTTTTTTATTTGTTGTTGTATAGTCAGTAATACCTCTGTGATATATGTCTGTTCTATATCCGTCCTCAGCGTATGGGAACAACAATGGATATTGTAGTGCCAGGTACGAAGGATGGAGTTCGCTAATTCTCCTAACACCTCCTTCGTGCATGTGCAAGATAATATCTCTTTTGTTTGTTGATGTATCAAAATCTCCAACAATTAGAGCTGCAACCTCATCAGGTGTCGGTAGGTTATATTCTCGTCCATCCCGTTCTCTTGTACCAATGAGTCGAATTTTGAATTTGGTTTGTTTGTTTGAGGCAACAAACTTTTCACCGGCCATACGAAACTGAGCAACTAATGGATTAATTGAATCAAGCATGTCTCGCAGGTCAACTGTTAGTTGGTGATCCAATGCGCTGGCTCCTGATGTCGTTGTTGGTTCACCGCTGTAGATTCAAAATATAATTATTTAAAATGCATATCATAAGTTTAGTTATTTAATACAATGTAATAATTGGATGTTTTGTTGTACCTAACTCCGTTTATCCTATTTTGGTTTTTTGTCTTTTTCCGATAATAAAGTACCCATTCAGTGGTAATTTTCGCCTTGTATAATGTAACAATATGGCCCATATCCCTGATTAACTGACGCTTCTTGTTTTGCACCTATTGAGGTAAAAGCAAACATTGAATTATATCGGCGGATATTATCAATAAATGACTCGCTTTTTGAGTTTTTCCCGGTAATAAGGTCCAATAAAAATCGTGGTGGATTCTACAATTCATTTGTTAGCATGACCTTTCCTCTGCTACAATAGAGCGAGAATGACCTAGAATTTGAATGCGTGCTTCCCACAACACTTTTCGCATGCCATAATAGTGCATCATAGTCTGCACATTTGTAAATTGGATCTCCATGATCCTTATAATCTGAATAACAATGAAGTAGTAAATCACATATATTTTATAAATAAAATCAATATATATGTTGTTATAATAATTGTTTTAGTATATGTACCCTTAGATATTCCATTAAATGATCTTGTACGCGTATCAATTCCATTTGTTGCACCGTTGTCACCTAAAAAACCTTGGTCGAAAATCTTTTGCCTTTTCATTCTTATTTTTTCTTTAAGCCTGTCTGATTTGCATTTAGAAAAGTGTATATCGGATTGTATATCGCCAGCATAGATTGGTTGTTTACCTATTCTTGCAACAATAAATGTCATGAAAAATAACGTACATCAATATTAATTATAGTTTGTGTGTGAATGTTGATGTAATATTCTTACGTGGTTCATTCACGTCCTTTATAGGGCATCCTCTTGGTCGTCGAGCAATTGAGGGGTCTTGTGTTAGAGGTAACACTCTTTGTTCAGCAGGTGTGTTTAGCGTATTGGTCGTCTTTGGATGACTTGATTTGCATTTTTGCAATTGTTCCACAATTTTAGAATCTGAATTTATTTGTATCAAACCGAGTAGAGCTTTGTAATAAATAATACGCTTTATTTATAATGTTAAACGATAGTATATTGTATTTATCACACTTAATTCGTATTTAATAAAGGTAAACTAAATGTTGTGAATAAAAATAGGTGAATCATTTGTACAACATACCTTTTATTTTATTTGGTGGTCTACCTGTACGTCGAATACTTAAATCAATTGTGTTGTTACCATTTGTTGTTCCATTATTATGTGTTCCTGTATTTAAGATTTTGTTAAACAAATCTCATTTGTACACTATATAGAGTATTTAACGTACCATTTTTTTTGCTTGGTGGCTTCCCTATACGTCGGATACGTAAATCATTTATGTCGTACTCCATTATTTATCTCAGTTTCTCCTTATTGCTCTCTCTTGTTAGCTATTTTCTTAATAAACAGATTGTATAAATTTATATAAGCATATTATTTCGATAGTATAGATGGTATAGATGTTTTGATACGTTTTGTATTTCATAGAAAACTAATTGTTATCGTTTCCATATATTTTAAACTTATCACTCCTAATACCTTGGTGTATTTATTTGTTAATATATTATATCTAAATAATAGTTACAAAAAATTTAGTTTTCTTAACACGAATATATTTTTATTAATATGATAAAATAGTAAAACTTTTAAAATGCTATTTATTATTTTTAGATATGACAAAATATGAGTATCCTTTAATTTCATACACAAATCATTTCGTTATACATATTTAAACAATATATGATTTGATTTAGATATGTATTGTTAATAATTTAAAAGATATCATATATTGTTAATAATTTAAATGATATATATTCTTTTTACACATGGAAAAATATGAGTATCCTTTAATTTCATAAACAAATCATATCTAAACTAAATGGAAAATTATTGTGGCTACTTCTAAGCAATATATGATTTGTTTTAGATATGTATTATAGCAATACTTTTAAACATGAGTATCCTCTAATTTCATACAATATATGATTTGATTTAGATATGTATTGGTTATTTAAAATTTGTTGGTATACACGTTTTAAACAAAATATGAAAATCATTTTGGTCACTTTTAAACAATATATGATTTGATTGATATTTCAATTTATGTAATGCAGTAGTGAATAAAAATGCAAATACACAAAAGATAAACATAAATTAAATTATTTAATTAATCACTCGTCAAAAAAGATAAATGGTTTTATATAATAAAGTAATTAAAAAACTTGTGAAACATAAAGCTTTCATAATTTTCATGTTGTTTATCAAAAGTCTTCACCACTATCCGTATCATGAGAATCCACTTCCCAAGCTTCTTCATCGATATAGCTATCAAAATCATCTTCTCCGTTAAGTTTACCATCAATATCAACCATATGGTCCAACATGTCATCGTGACTCATGTTATGTTTGTGTATCAATTCTTTATCACGTTCATCGTTCTCGACTCTATGCGTGTATTTGGAATCCCCTGTGTAAATCCAACAGAAAAAACAATAAATATAATTTCAAACTAACATCATACGTAAATCATATATAAATATAGATGTGTGTATATATATTTTTTTTAATTATTTTAAATTTTCTTTAACTAACAATCTATTGAGGAGTCTTCAATGACAATGTCATCAGGGATAGTATACTTGGGTTTATATTCTTTTAACGAATACCAAGGTTCTTCCAAATCATTGATATTTACCCAAATATCATCTTCCTTATCTTCACTTGTGGTTGTGTTGTTTTGAATATCATCATCCGTGTCTTCATCCAATAGCATAAATTTATGTTGATAATATAAAGTAGAGTTTTGAGATGTTTTTGAACATTTAAACTGAATTGGCAGTTCATCATCAGATATCTGAGAAACAAAATACAAAAGTTACCAACATGTTACATGGGATAATATATATCTTTATCGTATAAAAAAGGTAATGCATGAGTTTAAATTCATACCAATGGATCATTAAACTGTACCTTGTTATCTGTTGATTTTACTTCAACACCTTTGCTTGTTTTCTCATCATCAGAGGAACTAATATCCATGACTTCAGTATTTTCATTGCTGGGTTTATTGATCAATCTTCGACGTCTTTTTATAATCTCTTCAAACTGACAGGGCGTTTAATTATTTAGACAATTTTTTTTGTGACTCTTCTAAAAACAAATGTATCAAAATAATGTTACCTCCAGTCTGTCTTCATCAACAATGGGTGTTTCTTTTTTCATCAAATCATTAGGGTTGGGTTGCAATCAGGATAAACTTTTAAAGATAATATGTTTCTGGTGTGCGTGGGATTGCGACCACGCAAACTGGTTTTACCTCTCGAGGGATCTCGAGAAGCTTGCAATCCCACCAGGCAGTGTACCTGATCGGTGTAGTATAGTGTAGTGGCAAGTATGGGGGATTGATCGTTCTCTCACAGGAATAGTGTTCGTTAGGATAGAAAAGCTATTCTAATAGGTCTAAAGGTGAAGGAAGATTATTTTTGTAGTTTTATATTTTTTAGAAAGCAAGTAAAATCTCGGTTTTTGGAAGAGTGGGCGGAATTAGTTGCTAGTCAACTAACCCAAAAACTACAATTGCAATAAAAATAAAATAACTAAAACTATTGTAGTTGTGAAAACTTATATGGAGACAAATGTGTTTACTCAGATTTCCTTACTCCCTAACTATCTTTTACCGGTTAATTGGTATGTATATTAATTGCGTGGATGAAGGGTGTATTCCTAATAACTCATGGAGTGGCATACATATCTCTCCAATTCTATGAGCTCTTATCTCCTCCTACAACTATGCACAACATAATCATAGGGATTGTAAACAGTGGCTCATGCATTAAATACTACCTTAATAGCCTAGTATGCCTCGACTACATGTTTCCTAAGACGTTCAAGCGTATTACCATATAGGAGCATCGCCAGTTTTCTTAAGCCTAACAGCAAACACAAATAACAACACACCAATCAACCAATAATTAATAGTTAGGTTTCATTAGATCTAAGCAAACACAAGAAGAATTTAGCCTAGCATGTTAATTGAAGGACAAGCATAAGATATAATTAACCAACACATAGACATATTGATTAATTTAAGTGAGGACCTGTCTTTAATTGAACATGAGGGTTCCAAGGGTGGAAAAACCCTTAAAATTACAGCAAAATCGTCTTTAGGGTTTTGCCCTAAGTTGTTCCAAAAGTTCCACACCAAGTTCCACAAAAATAGAAAAATATAGATAGAAAATACATTCTGACGGCGTCAGGTTATAGGGTCTGACGCCGTCAGCTCGCCACCACTAGGGTTCTCAGATGGCCTAGATCTACTTCTGATGTCGTCACCCTTTAAATCCTTCTGGGCCGTCACTCTTTAGCTTAACACCTGATGGCCTACTCCATTTAACACCTGACGCCGTCAGGTGTAAATGCCTTGTTTTCTCCATAGGGCGTCTAGTGCAATCTGATTTTACTCCTTTGTCAACGTTGGCTGACGGCGTCAGCTTGTGACTCTGACGCCGTCAGGCAGAAATTCCAGCTTCTTTTGAGACTTTGTCGTTTTCTTCACTTTTATGCTCCAAAAACGTCCAAATATGCATGTTTTCCAGAATTCTTCTCAAAAGTACCTAAAATGACAAAAGGAACGATATAGGGCATTATTTGATCACATTTACTCGAATTAGGGCTTAAATGACCCCTTAAAACGGGTACACTTTTCGTCTCATCAGTTTCATAGACAATTATTAACAAAGGTATAACTATTTATTGTACCTCTTCATCGTCCGATAAAACAATCAATGGTATATCTTTGTTCACCATATATTTGGCGTTAGATTCATAGTCTGCTGTCTAAATTAATTACATCAAAGTTATGTCAACATTTAGGGCAATAAACTGAGCATGAGTAATTGAAACAAATATGTACCTTCTTTGATCGTTTTAGTGACATTATTTTGATTTTTAGATATCAATTATGGACGAATTAGTTTATATTATCCTAAATATGTAAGTTTATTTATAGACTTTGTAGATCACCTCACATAAGATACGGATTTGTTATCCTATTCAAACTTTAAATATCGATCAAGAATATTATATCTTTTAAACATATTTTTCTGGAGGATATGTTGTATACTTTATTTTTAATATAAAATTTTGAGATTCTTTATTTGTTATTGTTATAAGGATATATATGCTTATAATAACAAACTTTTCACATAACATTGTTGGCTATACATCTTATAATCAACATTTTAAAATTGGAGAATTTTACATTCATTAGGGTTATTTCGAATACACCTTTATAACTACAAACCATCCGTTTAAATTTTTTTAGATCCACATGTTATAAACATAATTTTAAATTTGGATAGGTTATACATTATACTATTAGTATAAATTTAGTGTCTATGAAATTATTCGTGGTTATCTCTAACTTATGTATAAATCTATTATATCTATAAAGTCTCACTACATTATACTATTTATAAATTAACAATTTAAAATATTTTTAAACTTTATATATTGGTTTCATATTTCTTAATATATCGCAGTCAAAATAAACAATTTAAAGTAATCAAGTTTAAATAGAAAACCTGTTTTTAAATTTTAAAATCTACAGATGAATGTTTGTTCAATCGTATAATTGAAAAATCTGTAAAAGAAATATTAACGCTAACAACATAAAGCATAATATATTTTTCTAATAGTAACAATAACATAAAGTATATGTTGGATCGTTATACTCTGACCAAACTATTATATAGCTTGTTAAGGGTTTAGTAACCTTGGATAAATCCTAATCTACTAACAATGAAACACTGAATTACTCTATTAAGTATGCGGAATTATTTAACAAAGCTAAGAAGAATTATCACAACTTCAACACTTTATATTAACCAAACTATGAATCTGCTTATCGAATACAGACTTATAAAAAACCCTTATATCTTCTCTAAAATCGTATCTCTAATGTTGACCTAGGGATCCATTTACAGGCACAAGGATAACCCTAGTCGGTTTACAATACTAATACTTGTATGACAAGTAAACTATCACTAACTATAGAATATTCTAGATTACATAATATATTCCTAATCTAATCTTTAATCTTTATCTTCAAGTAGTACTTTGACCATATCAACGAGCAGTACTTTGATCATAAGCAGCACTTTGACTTTAAACACTTTAGCAGCACTTTGATGTCCAGCAGTACTTTGATCTTTATACCCCAACAATCCTCCCCTAACTTGAATTCTACTTGTTTGATTTCAAGTTTCCATGTGTAAACTTTATCTTCAAGGAAAGGTTGTGTTCATAAAAAAGCATACTCGTTGTTTTGTCATCATTAGCATAAAGTATCTGCAATCTTCATCAGCAACAATCTTTTGTCTTTACAGCAACCTAATCTCTTCTTAGCTACTCAGCAACATAAGGTACATCAAATCATGTTAAGTTTCATACTATTCTCATCACTTCCAGGTGTGTTAACTCATGTGAGAGGTGAATCATTGAAAATTAATGGATTTTGATGTCTCTTTACCAAAGCCATTAACTCTGGAGTAGCCAATGTTTAGGTTAAGTAAACCATGGTACATTGATAACCATATGATTTTTAGCAAATCATCAGCTATCAACGGATTTGAGTAGTCTTTACCAAAAGC
>LBNU01033195.1:258696-278039 GCA_014162995.1 Artemisia annua
TTTATACCCCAACAATCCTCCCCTAACTTGAATTC
The DNA here is from genome assembly GCA_014162995.1 of Artemisia annua. Classification (NCBI taxonomy): domain Eukaryota; kingdom Viridiplantae; phylum Streptophyta; class Magnoliopsida; order Asterales; family Asteraceae; genus Artemisia; species Artemisia annua. Next base: position 258,732 of record LBNU01033195.1, read on the forward strand.
TACTTGTTTGATTTCAAGTTTCCATGTGTAAACTTTATCTTCAAGGAAAGGTTGTGTTCATAAAAAAGCATACTCGTTGTTTTGTCATCATTAGCATAAAGTATCTGCAATCTTCATCAGCAACAATCTTTTGTCTTTACAGCAACCTAATCTCTTCTTAGCTACTCAGCAACATAAGGTACATCAAATCATGTTAAGTTTCATACTATTCTCATCACTTCCAGGTGTGTTAACTCATGTGAGAGGTGAATCATTGAAAATTAATGGATTTTGATGTCTCTTTACCAAAGCCATTAACTCTGGAGTAGCCAATGTTTAGGTTAAGTAAACCATGGTACATTGATAACCATATGATTTTTAGTAAATCATCAGCTATCAACGGATTTGATGTTAGGAATACGATTTTTGTATAAGAAAGATTCGGTCACCCATAAGAAAGATTCGGTCACCCCGACATGATTAAGCATTGTTTAGCTCGTAGTTGTTATATTAGTTACATAAAAGTAGTTTAGATGTAGATTAGTTCGCGAAAGAAGGACGGGACATTACCCACTGTATACCTGATCCGCAGCCCAAGTGGCACGCCCTAAGTGGCAAACACCCTTGTATATAAACCCCTCTCCATCCTTGGAGAGGGTAAGCCTTCTCATAATTCTATTTTCTTTTTTTTGGTTTTCTCTCTAAGGCTTCACTTCTTTCTCTCTCTACTTTCTCTCTCTAGAATTTCTTTCTTTCTTTCTTACCTTCAACGAGCCAAACCACAAGTATATTTGTGTTTTTTATGTTATCTAGTATTCTACAATTGGTATCAAGAGCCATGGTTACATCCTAGGGATCTTAGAACTTGTGGTTTATGGTTTGTTTTGGTTTCTACTAGTTTAGGGTGGTTTTTAATCATTTTGGTGCTTGTTCGTGGTGTTTCTTGTGATCTTTCTTGTACTTCTAGGATTAGAAAGGTTAGATTCATCTAGCTTATCAGTTGTTTGGACCATATCTAGCGTTTGTGATTTGTATGAATGGGTTTTGGAAGCTTTTCTTGCCAGCGGTTTGCTCCACGTTAAAGTGTTCTTCGTAGCGGTTAGCTTGGGTATTCAGCGGTTAGTTTGGGTGTTTAGCGGTTTCTAATAGCGGTTAAGTACAAGTAGTGGAGCGAGCATTACGTTGTACTTTGTACTGTGTTAGCGGTTTCATTCCAGCGGTTAACTATTCAGCGGTTAAGTCAGTAGTGGTTACATGGCTAGCGGTTACTCTGACCAGCGGTTACTATAAGTCAGCGGTTTGTTTAGGTTAAGTATCAGCGGTTACTGTAACAGCGGTTACTTTGTTCAGCGGTTTGTGCATTTTAGCGGTTTCCTAGTTGACTTTAGTAAAATCCTGTGAAAGAATCTTTTCTCGGTTTAAGTCACGTGTGTTGTAAAATCCCGTCTAAAAACTATTTCATCATGACTACTGTAACATCTATTGATGATATTCAAGCTGCTGGGTCTGACACTCGGCCCCCCATGCTAGACAGAACTGATTATGAGTCTTGGTTACAAAGAATCCGTTTGTATTGTCAAGGGAAAGAAAATGGGGAGAACATTCTGAAATCAATTGATGAAGGTCCGTTTCAAATGGGCACTACTAGAGATGTTATCACCACTAATGAAGATGGCTCAGTCACCTTTGGAATTGATAGACCACGTACTTACAATTATCTGAATGAAACGGAAAGGAAACGTTATGATGCTGACATTAAGGCTTCAAACATTGTAGTACAAGGGCTTCCTAAGGACATCTACAAGCTGATTAACTTCAACACTGAGGCTAAGGCAGTTTGGGACAATGTCAAAACATTGCTTGTTGGGTCAGAACTTACAAAGGAAGATCGTGAGTCTCAATTGTACGATGAATTCGAGCACTTTAAGATGAACCCAAGTGAAAGCATCAATGATTACTATGTCAGATTTCACAAGCTCGTGAATGACATGAGAATGATCAGAATGAAAATGCCCAACATCCAACTCAACTCATAGTTTGTCAACAACATGTCTCCAGATTGGGATCGGTTTGTTACGGCTGTGAAGCTTAACAAAGGACTAAGAAACACCAACTATGAACAGCTTTATGCCTATCTCCAACAACATGAGAAACATGCTTTGTATGATCGTCAGCTAAGAGAGAAATTTCACCCATCACATGACTCTGTTGCTCTAATCTCCAGTGCTCATGGACTTCAACAATTCACAGCTGACTTAGTCAATCACCCAACCACAACTCAAGCTACGCAGAATCAGTCTTCTCTTGGTCAAACTCCTATGCAATCAGCAAATGTTATGACTAATCCACAAGCATCTAGGAATGCTTATATGGACAAGAGAATTAACAACCTTTCCAACCAAGTCTCAATGCTGGTTCAACACATCAGAAGCACTCTTCCTCTAACCAACAATCAACTAAGAACCTCATCTAATCCACGTAATCTTGCTGTTGTGGAAGATGGGCGTATTTTGGTTCAAGGTAGACAAAATGTCCGAGGAAATGTTCAGAACAGAATGGGAAATGGTAATCAAGGACTAGGAAAGCAAATCAAGTGCTACAACTGTGGTAGGCTAGGTCATATTGCTAGAAATTGCACTGAACCAAAGCATCCTCAGAACTCCGACTACTTCAAAGACAAGATGCTATTGATGCAAGATCAAGAAAATGGAGTTAAATTGGATGAGGAACAGCTGCTCTTTCTTGCTGGTGATGAAGGAACACTTTTGATGCTGATGTGGATGATCAACCTGTCCAGGATCTTGCCTTGAATCACCTAAACATCTTCCAAGCTAAAGATTGTGATGCATTTGATTCTGATGTTGATGATGAACCCACTACTCCGACCATCTTTATGGCTAAGCTTACATCTGCAGTCACATTGGCAAATCAATCAGGACCTTCAAAATCTTCCATCATTTCAGAGGTACTCAAAATATATGACACATATGAAACAAGTGTCATTCCAACGATACTTGATGAAGTGCATCAAACTAGTATTGTCACTTCAGATGATGTTGGTTTGAAAAATACTAATATTTCCTCAAAACAACAACATATGGATAACAATAATGAGTCTGATGGACCGAGTAGAGCATCTAAGGACACACTTGTTGACGATGTNATATATGACACATATGAAACAAGTGTCATTCCAACGATACTTGATGAAGTGCATCAAACTAGTATTGTCACTTCAGATGATGTTGGTTTGAAAAATACTAATATTTCCTCAAAACAACAACATATGGATAACAATAATGAGTCTGATGGACCGAGTAGAGCATCTAAGGACACACTTGTTGACGATGTGGTGCACCATCAAAAGAATCATAACGAAGTAAAACACACCGACACTTTTGATTCAAATTCTGCTAATATGGGTAATGAAAATGTTGTCCCATATGAGCAATACTTGAAACAAAGTGTCGAGACTGCTTTACCATGTGATGACTCTTCCGTTAATGTTGATACTTGTGAATATGATGAATATACTGCTGTTATTCCTGATGATACCTTAACCACTAGGATTAGTATTCTCAAATATCTGGTGAATATGTATCAACAACGTGCAAAATTTGAGTTAACTGAACGTGAACGGAAAATGGATTGGCAAATGTGTGCATATATTAACGAAAGGAATTTAAAGGAAGAAAAGTTAAGAGTAGAATTAAAATCTTTGAAAAATCAAATCAATCAAACTGTTAAACAAAAACAAGAGATCCAAAATAGTGTAAACACACTAAAATTAGATTTTCAAAGAAAGGAAGCTACACTCCTAAACGATTTTTCTAATTTAAAGGCCTTAAAGAATAAACTTGAAAACAAATTGTACACACAACGCCAAACCATTCAAACTGCTCAAATGATACAAAAGCACATTAAACTTCGTGATAAGCATAGTGATAAGGATACAGGAATGCCTAAAACTAATTATCTTAGGAGCATTAGTGCCTCGCAACCTGCCTTATATGACTTCAATGTGATGCTTAAACCTAATCATGATCCCCCCGATGTGCGTGATACTGAAGAGATTGATGCATGTGAAACTGAAAATAGGAAAAGACTTGAGGATAGAATGAAGGATCCTATGTGCATAGAGAATAATGTTAATGTCAAGCCCCATAACTACTGTGAGAAAAACCTTTTAACGGTCTTTGCACCCCAGACTAGGTTAACTCCTGAACAAATTTTCTGGGCCTTAGATGTTGAAAAAAAGAAAGCTGAACTTCTTTTGGCTACCCCTCCCCTTAAGTTTGCTAAACCAACGGTGTATCCTCCCAATACACCCATGAACCTAGTTCAGATTGCGCTTCCTACTAAATGTAAAACTCTTATTAGCATGTATGTTATGTATGAAATGTTTGCGGATTTTGACAAAACATGTAAAAAGAGAATTACTCCAACGGGAATTACCGAAGGAGAAAGGGGTTTTGAAGTTACAAAAGAATGTTATCTCACAGAAGTCATTCCATTTTTTAAACATATCAAAGAACATTTTGAATACATGGAATCGACTCTTAAATCTGAGGTCAATGAAATGAAAGAGGTGTTTAAAAATCAGGAAATGGAAGGAAAACAAATTGTAATAGATCTTCAACATAGTGAAATTGCGAGGAAGAATGTTCTCATCATGAATGATAATTCGATTACTATGTGCATTGCTCAAGATGTGTTTTATACTGCTACTGATTCTTCGTTAACTGCTTCCCAATTTCATGAAATGTCTGTTAGATTGCAAGTTTCCAGAATCGTGTTGTTCAGCTTGAGGGGGAGAATTTAAAACTGCGCCAAAAAATTCAAAAAGATGATCATGATTGTAACACCCCAACCCAAAAAGGGCTAAAGTGTAACATTATGGAGTCAAATCAGAACACAAGTGAAACGGAGATACATATCTAATACAAAGTTTACAAGGGTTACAAAGGGAAACTAAACAAAATACGAGATACAAAAAGGGCAATGATAAAAGAACTAAGCCCAAGAACAATATACCAAGCCCAACATCAAATACTTCTAATCATCTCTAAGTCCAGCCAGTAGCTAATCAGGGTGAAGTCTTCTAAGCACAAAATAAGATCTCTCATCCATAAGCCCAACTTCCTACTAAACCTGCCGCATGAGAAAAGAAATGCGGCTGAGCTACGAGAGCCCAGTGAACAGATATGAAAGTAACAAGCATATAGAATGATATAGATAAGACAATGGAAAGGTAAAGTAAAATATAAAGGAAGTACAACTGATGTAAGAAGAACCTGTTTTAAAGTTGAAAAGGTGTAAGGTATAAAGGTATAATGGTCAGGTCAGTTATCCACCACGAGCCCAAGTCAAGTCAAGTATCAAGTCAAGTCAAGTAATCAAGTAACCATGCATCCGGAGGGGAGACCTCGGGATACCAAGTATAATATGAGGGGATACCTCCAAGGGTTGGAGTAGCTAGCTCCCAAGATGTGAAAGACGTGTATCGCACACACCATCAGTCACCAAGTATATAACAAGTAATATCATGATATATCCATCGAAACAAGTAAACAAATCTAGGATGCATCCATACGCCCCAGTCGGCCAAGTACTTCCTCTACGTAACAAGTCAAGTAAGGGACGGGATAGGTCATCACTCTCCTACCCTAGAGTCATGCCATCGGTGCATCAATGACACGGACATGGAACCCCCATGCCTAGTATACAAGTGGTGGCTCGTAGTCTCAAACTGTGGGTCAAGGGTCAAGTCAAGTATCAAGTGTACAAGTACAAGGACCATATCAAGTGGTTCAAGTCAAGAGTCCAATCAAGTGTTCAAGTCAAGTTTCATATCAAAGGTTCAAGTCAAGATTCAAATAAAAAGGTTTCTTATCAAGGCCCATAGTAAAAAGGTTCAAGATGGAAAGGTTTATACCAAGGTTCATACTGAGAAGGTTCATGTAGATTTCATGTTTAACGTTCAAGGTAAAGGTTCAATAGTGAGAGAGTACGTAGAGTTTAGTGTAAAGGTTCATGTCATAAGTTCAATGTAGAGGTTCATATTAGGTTCCAAATAAAAGTTTATGGCAAGGGTTCAATTCAAATGTTTATGTCAAACGTTCATTTAAAATAAATCTTTTAACAATGGTTCTCATGAAATAAAGGTTTTCAATGAGGTAGTCCTTAAAATAAATATTCATAATAATTAGTGGAACTTCATCTAAAAGTGGTATTACATAATGTTCATAACCCTCATTTAAAAATAGTTTTTTCTCAAAACATTTTCATAATATAATTACTAAGAGTTTTCACATCCGGTTATAATATTAAAAGCACTTTCAAAATATCGAGGGTTATATCAAGTTCAAATTAAGGTTTGAATCAAGTATCATATTATAGGTTTTCAAGTCAAGGTATAAGTCAAAGATCGAAGTAAGTGATTTTAACATAGGGTCCAAATCAAAGTTCAAGTCAATATTTGATAACGCTCAAAATTAACATGTTTTTAGTCGCGTTACTGTGGATTTTATGGTCACTTTTATGAACTTATGGTACTTAATTGAGCATAATTCGTGTTTTAGGTTCATGGAAGCTCAAAGTAAGGAAAATGCAGAAAAAGACATAAAAACAATCAATAAACGAAGACTTATGCATGTACGAAGAATTCCCGACAAATGAAAGTCTTTTGGTGTATATTAGAGAAGATTAAATTCATGAGCCAAAGACTCAAGAATAAAGTACAAGAAGGAAAACGAGAAGTGAAATGAAGAAAAGAAGCTCAAACGAAGAATTATTGGAAGACTCGTTGTTCCCGACACACCTTCACCATTTTGGCCATAAGTTGAGCATACGAACTCGGTTTGACCTCCCGTTTTCGGCCACGGAAAGCTAAGAGAAAGATCTACAACTTTCAAGTTTACCATTTTCTGCCAAAATGCATCCAACCGATCGGTTGGAGCCCAACCGATTCGGTTGGTGCTTTTGGTCATCTTCCAGCCGATCGGGTTGGAGCCCAACCGATTCGGCTGGATGATTCTGACCTCCCCAAGTCATTTTTAATGCTTATTTAAGTGTCTTTAAGCCCCAAGTCCGATCATGTCTCCATAATAACTCCATTTACTGCCATTTTATGACACTTTGTGCCCAAGAAACTTGCTTGGAGGCTAAGGCTTGATTTCTACTATAAATAAGACCACTTTGGCTTGGTTCTAGGTGTGCAAATCGAGCCTCCACCCTCAAGGACGAATTTGTCACCAAAATAAAGGGTACAATTCCAGCCTCCACCTTAAAGGAAGAATTGTTACCAACTTACCATGGTGAATATCAAGCCTCCACCCTAAAGGACGAATTTTCACCAAGTGCACTTCTGGCCTCCACCCTTAAGGAAGAATTGTCACTACCTTTGCTCTAATTTACCTATTGTAATGGATACCTTGGGTAAACTCTTGTTACTTTTAAGATGTTGAATTTCATATCTCATGTTTGGTTCTTTATGTTTCATGTGATGTGTTCTAATAATAATAATCTCTTAATGCTTGTTTGGATATTATGTTAACTTGTGATAATAGGATGTTTGGATACAATTAGTGTTTGTTTGGTTTATGATGAAAGACATCATATTTGGTTAAATTATAACTTGTCTTGTTTATTATTTTGATTAACCATTGTTGAGTCTATAGTCGAAAGAATTCTCAATAGTGGTTGATTTCAATTCATTAGTCGACGAATGGTTTTGATCTTATACTTTGTGACGATTGTATAAGAAATTTAATAAACATAACATGTAAAGGTTTAATTTGGATTATCGGTCGAAAGACATCTTTTGAATATGTGTTTCCATCATCTTTCAAGTAAATGGTACTTAACAAATTAATGACATCAAAGTTATGTGTCGAAAGAACTCTTTGTTTGTGTTGGTTTAGGTATAAGGCTCATGACATGACCATTTGATTGAGGCTTATGCATATTTGATTTATAAAACACTAAATTATTATTGGTTATTTTGGCCGAAAGGGTTACCTTTGATAAAATGTTTTCCAAACTAAACATCCTAATATCCATGTAATCATTTGTCCAACCATGTATGTTCTTTGTGTGAATGTTCTCATATTGCTTTTCTTGTGGTTTGATCCGTGACAATCATAACCACCGACTTGTTACTTGCTTAATCAAACAAACAACACTTGAGTGCAACCAAGTCTCTTAGGACGACCTTGATTTACCACTACTATACTACAATTGACTAGGGTATACTTGCCCGAATGTGTTCCTACTTAACCGGTAATTCTTGTTTCTATAAATTTTAAAACATGGTTGGCAAAACGCACATCAATATTATCATATCAAGTGTATCATGACAAGGTTACTTCAAGGTTCAGGAATCATAGTGTAAGTTTCAAGCAAGGTTTAGTTTTAAAAGGATCATAGCAGGGTTCAATAATCAAGGGAACATAGCAAGGTTCAATAATCAAGGGAAACATAACAAGGTTCAATAATCAAGGGAAACATAACAAGGTTCAAGATATCAAAGGAATAGGAAAGACAAGAGTGCATGAGAAACCTGTAGATAGGTCAGAATATCTGTACCTTATTCAAATGCAAACATAAAGAGAAAGCAAGACAAGGACGGCTACTCCCGCTTCACAGAACCTATGCCAATTAATAATCAAGTGTTACTTTAGGTTAATTAGGATTAGGTTATCCGTTTTAGTATACTTTCCATATTTAGTAACCTTCCATAATTTGCAGGTATCCATATTTAGCAATATTAGTCATTCATGAGTATCATTAACATTTGGATAAGTTAAGTGTTCAAAATGATAATTACGTAAGATTAGGGTTTCGTATAGTAGTTTAATATGTTTTAGGGTCAATTATGTGAATATAAGAAGTTTAGGGTTGATAGTGCAAATATTATAAGATTAGGGTATAAAATGAAAGTATTAAGAAGTTTACATGGTTTCACAAGTTAAGCCCTTAAGTTATACACACTTAACCCTTATTTACCCTTTTAAACTTTTTATCAGCTTTTAAACACAATCAGGTTACAACTATACGAATTTTTTATCCATATCAGAACTCGAAAATAAAATTCACAAAAATTCACAAAGATACTTCAATGTCTTTAGAACCCACACGAATTTTTCCAGAATTTATTAGTAAGTACAAATACCCTTTGAAAAATCGTTTCCCAAAACCATTCCAGAAAATGAACTGCAGAAACACCTGGAAAGTTTGTACTTACGATACATATCTAGACCTTTCAGAAAAATCTAAAAAAATTCCTGGAAGTGACACACAACCCAAATATTACTCCTGTCAAAGGACAGCCCCTAACTCCTTACGGTTTGAAAAAGAAAAATCAAAAACGGCTACTAATTTTCAGACCCGATTTACACAGCTTTGACACTTAATCTTATAAAAACCAAAAAGCCTACCTCCGGACCTCCAATCACCATGAAATTTATATTTTCGGAAAGTAGGCAGAAAGTACTCATGTTTAGACTCAAGAATCGCCCAAAAACATATTTTTATCATTAACTTATGACCCTTGCAACACAACCCAATTTTCTGGACAGCATGCTGTTGAGACAGAAACAACACAACCCTAACTCTTTAAACCCTAATCGATCCATAATAAATTTCTAGGGTTTCTAATATTTAATAAAAGTTTCATTACTGATTTTATGACCATGTTTTAGGGCTCATATAGCAATCAATTCGTATAGCCAAAAAATGACTTAGGGATACCTCCGGTCAGATTTGGAACGTATCAAGAACAAAAGAACCAATTAAACTCCACGATTCAAACCAAATAAAACACCACCAATCGATCACCATCCTTGATCACCCACAAATCTGATACCCACCTTAGATAGGACCTTTATACTTCTGATTTCTTGGAGAAAGATGGAATGCCGCCACTTTAGTTTATTAGGGTTTTGTATTTTTTTTTTGTAGCGTAATATTGTTGTGCAGAAAAAAATGAAGGCCGGATTCCTTTATTGAGGTTGTGTTGGGCCACAAGGCCTAGGAACAAGTTGGGCTTAAGTTACTTGGGTATTGGGTTGATTATGATGGGTTAAAGTTGTCGCAACAAGAGAAACGGCTCAAACAAATGTCTACGAAGCGTAAATAATTCCCTCGTATTTTATTTAGGCCACATTATTATTTTGGAATTCGAAAATGTTCAAGATTTCTAAAATGATGTTTCGTTATGCTTTTATGGGTTTATGGTTAATTCGTTAAATTATATTCACGTTTTTAATTAATCGTATACGTAACTTAGAAAATTTAAAATTATACGTAAAATTAGAATTCAGAATTTAGGGTTTTACAACTCTTCCCCTCAAAAAAGAAAATTTCTTCCGCGAAATTGAAATGTAACAAGATGGAGACGTATCAAATCATGCAAAACACGAAAACTTGGTTTCTCATGACCCTATCTTGTTGATCTAAGATTTTTCCATTTCACACAAAAAGGAACATATTAGGTGGTGCCAAGTCAAATATATAATATGTCGCATGCTGAGAATGATAGGGATATTCTCTCGGAAGAGACACACGGAAAACGTTATGGACATGCGACAGTGGAGGAGGTAGAGTTAGACGATCGGAAACCTCCCCCGAATCATACAAGAATCCCAAGCGGTCAAATAATCGCGGATTAACTCACAAAATGATACTCTTCCAATAACTCAAACAATCATGCTTCTAATATAACAGTCCAAATTCGGTTTCTCATAGTTCCGATCCTTATTCAAACAAATCATAATATAACGGTCCCACAGACGTGAAACGTATAAGTAGCAAAACATATGTGTACCCCTCCACATGACACACTGGCATACATACGAATAGAAACAATTCAGTCGATGATATTAGACGGTAGAAATTTACAACAAAACCTAAGATCGTTATCAAAATACAGAGATCAATAAACATATCTCGAGGATCCAAAATATCCAATCGAGTCGTGAATCAAAATCTATAAACCACCTAGCAGTCCAACTAAATTCCTAGGGTTGGCCCTAGTCAAGATCAATAATGAAACAAAGTCGGCAAAACAAGTGAAACTCGCAATGATGTAATCAAATTCAGCAATATAACCAAGAGGAAAAACAAAACTACTCATAAGAGTAACGGAAATCATAGAATGTCTATCAGAAGTAAGGTACGTCGTCAAAAGAGTCAATCCATTTATAACATAAATTTCAAGGTTCCAATCTTGAGTAGCCAGTCCATGGTTGTCCATCAGCTAATAGGATGAAAAGAAAAACAATAAACTTGAGTCTGGTTCCTCAAGCCTTCGGCAGTTCTTCATGGAATTGTGGTATGGAATTGCGAATCTTCGTCATGATCACCGAGCATCCTGTCATCCGCAAGTTTGCTTCTGCTCTCAATTCATCTTAGTACAACTAAAATGAATAGAGAAGCAAGATTGCGGTCTTCGACAGGTCTTCTATCACGGCTCCAGGTTTTAAGGTAACACACTGCTGCCAACTCCAGGTCATGTGCTAATAGTTCGTCTAGTTGTCTTGATACCTGAACCAAAATCTCCACGTGCTGCATGAGGTATACTCCGTTGATGGTAAGTCAGTCGTGAACATCTTCTATAGTAACAGATTTGGGGGATCGAAAGTCATCAAAACATAGTAGGACAAAGTAGATGGTTAAAGGTCACAATTCGGATACGGCAGTTCATGGTAGCTTATGAAGGGCCATCCAGTCCAAAATCAAGAGGCCTCAAAATTAGATGTACCAACAGTAAATGAATACGTAAAACGAATACGGTCGTCAAACTGGATAGATAGTTCATATGTCAGAGTCAAGTACATGATTTGTCAAAAGTATCGAGATGGATAAGCAAACATTTCAAAGGTTAGGATCTGGTGTAGCTCATTAGTACAAGTGATAGGTAGAGTGTGAATCAACATCGTATGGTTGTTAAAAATGAGGTGTACGGGATATCAGTTGTCGGCATTATCATGCTCAGTTAGCAATTTCAGAAAGAGATATTATCAAGATCATAACTTTCCAAGGAAACTGATTGGCAGACAAAGTTCACCATTCAAAGGGAGGGAACAAAACTCATATATCCATGGTTAATAAATACCAGAGTTCTCATAGGGAAGAATTTGATTTCGCAAAGTGAAGTTGTATCAAACGACACGTTGTGTCTACCATATGTACGAAATTCAAAGAGTGTGTCAAACACATTATGGATGAATAATCTTCGGAACGATCGGAAAGGTATCAAAATGTTTATCAAGCAAAACGGGGATAAAGATCAAAGTCAGACAGCGAAACTTAAATGGTGTAAGGTATCAATGTAGTGTCCGGAGTATTCTAACTTACTTGGAAATCAAACATGGGTTGCAAGACTTTCTAACTTCCAGGGTACAAGTCCTTACAAGGCTTAACTTAAAGGCAAAGGCAAGAATCAGAGTAATGCGGAAGCAAAGATACATAAGAAATCTCTTAAAGTCTACCCATACCTTACTGGTCAAAACTTAAGTTCATATAAGGGATTCCTAAAGCAAGTTCTCAAAGCGGTTTCCTATGTTCCTACAGTGGAAGCCTAATGGTCCAAAACTCACAGGTCATAGCCTAAGCTCTACGGATGTTCCATCCGCCGATCCAAACCTGGCTCTGATACCATTTTGTAACACCCCAACCCAAAAAGGGCTAAAGTGTAACATTATGGAGTCAAATCAGAACACAAGTGAAACGGAGATACATATCTAATACAAAGTTTACAAGGGTTACAAAGGGAAACTAAACAAAGTACGAGATACAAAAAGGGCAATGATAAAAGAACTAAGCCCAAGAACAATATACCAAGCCCAACATCAAATACTTCTAATCATCTCTAAGTCCAGCCAGTAGCTAATCAGGGTGAAGTCTTCTAAGCCCAAAATAAGATCTCTCATCCATAAGCCCAACTTCCTACTAAACCTGCCGCATGAGAAAAGAAATGTGGCTGAGCTACGAGAGCCCAGTGAACAGATATGAAAGTAACAAGCAATATAGAATGATATAGATAAGACAATGGAAAGGTAAAGTAAAACATAAAGGAAGTACAACCGAAGTAAGAAGAACCTGTATTAAAGTTGTAAAGGTGTAAGGTATAAAGGTATAATGGTCAGGTCAGTTATCCACCACGAGCCCAAGTCAAGTCAAGTATCAAGTCAAGTCAAGTAATCAAGTAACCATGCATCCGGAGGGGAGACCTCGGGATACCAAGTATAATATGAGGGGATACCTCCAAGGGTTGGAGTAGCTAGCTCCCAAGATGTGAAAGACGTGTATCGCACACACCATCAGTCACCAAGTATATAACAAGTAATATCATGATATATCCATCGAAACAAGTAAACAAATCTAGGATGCATCCATACGCCCCAGTCGGCCAAGTACTTCCTCTACGTAACAAGTCAAGTAAGGGACGGGATAGGTCATCACTCTCCTACCCTAGAGTCATGCCATCGGTGCATCAATGACACGGACATGGAACCCCCATGCCTAGTATACAAGTGGTGGCTCGTAGTCTCAAACTGTGGGTCAAGGGTCAAGTCAAGTATCAAGTGTACAAGTACAAGGTTCATATCAAGTGGTTCAAGTCAAGAGTCCATATCAAGTGGTTCAAGTCAAGTTTCATATCAAAGGTTCAAGTCAAGATTCAAATAAAAAGGTTTCTTATCAAGGCCCATAGTAAAAAGGTTCAAGATGGAAAGGTTTATACCAAGGTTCATACTGAGAAGGTTCATGTAGATTTCATGTTTAAGGTTCAAGGTAAAGGTTCAATAGTGAGAGAGTACATAGAGTTTAGTGTAAAGGTTCATGTCATAAGTTCAATGTAGAGGTTCATATTAAGTTCCAAATAAAAGTTTATGGCAAGGGTTCAATTCAAATGTTTATGTCAAACGTTCATTTAAAAGAAATCTTTTAATAATGGTTCTCATGAAATAAAGGTTTTCAATGAGGTATTCCTTAAAATAAATATTCATAAAAATTAGTGGAACTTCATCTAAAAGTGGTATTACATAATGTTCATAACCCTCATTTAAAAATAGTTTTTTCTCAAAACATTTTCATAATATAATTACTAAGAGTTTTCACATCCGGTTATAATATTAAAAGCACTTTCAAAATATCGAGGGTAATATCGAGTTCAAGTTAAGGTTTGAATCAAGTATCATATTATAGGTTTTCAAGTCAAGGTATAAGTCAAAGATCGAAGTAAGTGATTTTAACATAGGGTTCAAATCAAAGTTCAAGTCAATATTATCATATCAAGTGTATCATGACAAGGTTACTTCAAGGTTCAGGAATCATAGTGTAAGTTTCAAGCAAGGTTTAGTTTTAAAAGGATCATAGCAGGGTTCAATAATCAAGGGAACATAGCAAGGTTCAATAATCAAGGGAAACATAACAAGGTTCAATAATCAAGGGAAACATAACAAGGTTCAAGATATCAAAGGAATAGGAAAGACAAGAGTGCATGAGAAACCTGTAGATAGGTCAGAATATCTGTACCTTATTCAAATGCAAACATAAAGAGAAAGCAAGACAAGGACGCTACTCCCGCTTCACAGAACCTAAGCCAATTAATAATCAAGTGTTACTTTAGGTTAATTAGGATTAGGTTATCCGTATTAGTATACTTTCCATATTTAGTAACCTTCCATAATTTGCAGGTATCCATATTTAGCAATATTAGTCATTCATGACTATCATTAACATTTGGATAAGTTAAGTGTTCAAAATGATAATTATGTAAGATTAGGGTTTAGTATAGTAGTTTAATATGTTTTAGGGTCAATTATGTGAATATAAGAAGTTTAGGGTTGATAGTGCAAATATTATAAGATTAGGGTATAAAATGAAAGTATTAACAAGTTTACATGGTTTCACAAGTTAAGGCCTTAAGTTATACACACTTAACCCTTATTTACCCTTTTAAACTTTTTATCAGCTTTTAAACACAATCAGGTTACAACTATACGAATTTTTTATCCATATCAGAACTCGAAAATAAAATTCACAAAAATTCACAAAGATACTTCAATGTCTTTAGAACCCACACGAATTTTTCCAGAATTTATTAGCAAGTAAAAATACCCTTTGAAAAATCGTTTCCCAAAACCATTCCAGAAAATGAACTACAGAAACACCTGGAAAGTTTGTACTTACGATACATATCTAGACCTTTCAGAAAAATCCACAAAAATTCCGGGAAGTGACACATAACCCATATATTACTCCTGTCAAAGGAGAGCTCCTGACTCCTTACTGTTTGAAAATGAAAAATCAAAAACTGCTACTGATTTTCAGACCCGATTTACTCAGCTTTGACACTTAATCTTACAGAAACCAAAAATCTTACCTCCGGACCTCGAATCACCATGAAATTTATATTTTCGGAAAGTAGACAGAAAGTACTCATGTTTAGACTCAAGAATCGCCCAAAAACATATTTTTATCATTAACTTATGACCCTTGCAACACGACCCAATTTTCTGGACAGCATGCTGTTGAGACAGAAACAACACAACCCTAACTCTTTAAACCCTAATCGATCCATAATAAATTTCTAGGGTTTCTAATATTTAATAAAAGTTTCATTACTGATTTTATGACCATGTTTTATGGCTCATATAGCAACCAATTCGTATAGCCAAAAACTGACTTAGGGATACCTCCGGTCAGATTTGGAACGTATCAAGAACAAAAGAACCAATTAAACTCCACGATTCAAACCAAATAAAACACCACCAATCGATCACCATCCTTGATCACCCACAAATCTGATAACCGCCTTAGATAGGAACTTTATACTTCTGATTTCTTGGAGAAAGATGGAATGCCGCCACTTTAGTTTATTAGGGTTTTGTATTTTTTTTGTAGCGTAATATTGTTGTGCATAAAAAATGAAGGCCGGATTCCTTTATTGAGGTTGTGTTGGGCCACAAGGCCTAGGAACAAATTGGGCTTAAGTTACTTGGGTATTGGGTTGATTATGATGGGTTAAAGTTGTCGCAACAAGAGAAACGGCTCAAACAAATGTCTACGAAGCGTAAATAATCCCCTCGTATTTTATTTAGGCCACATTATTATTTTGGAATTCGAAAATGTTCAAGATTTCTAAAATGATGTTTCGTTATGCTTTTATGGGTTTATGGTTAATTCGTTAAATTATATTCACGTTTTTAATTAATCGTATACGTAACTTAGAAACTTTAAAATTATACGTAAAATTAGTATTCAGAATTTAGAGTTTTACAATGATAACATGGTCAAGCATTTTTCAAAACTAGAGGTTGATAATCTTAACTTGCAATTAAGATACCAATACCTAGAAGAGAGAATTAAAAACTCAAATGCTAAGACATCTTTGGATGCTACTGAATTTGATGCATATTTTGAATTAGGCAAACGGGATGAAAGAATTCAAGCTCATACTAACACGATTCGAAAACTGAAGCTTCAAATTGCTCTTTTAAAGTCTGAGAAATGTGATATGATTGTGAATGATTGTGTCATGAATGATAATAGATGTGATATGACTGATACCCAGAAACCTCCATGTTTAGATTCTCAAAGTCTTCAACTTCAAAACATCATTAACAATTTAAAACATGAAAATGAGTGTTTTCAAGCTGAAAACTAAAAAATCAAACATCACTTCAAAGAGTTACATGAATCTTTCAAGATCTCACGTGTTAAATCAATGAAAAAGTGACTTCTTTGTTAAATGAAATTGAGAATCTAAAGACTAAGGTGAAAGGGAAAATGTCAGTCAATTCTTGTGATTGCAAACTCTCCAATGTTACTAAAAGGATTGTTGCTGATGCCATTAATATTCTTCTTCCCCTTAGGAATAATGCGTTTGTTTATAGTGAGTACCTTAGGTATCTTAAGGATTGCCTAGATATTCTTTGCGAAACCATTAAAGAAGTTAGAATGGTGAGACCTATGGACATTGGCATTCGTGATGTGTATTATCTCACTAACAGATCATATGAGCTCTTAGATTATGCTATAGGCACATGTCCTAAAGCGGTTTGCATGCGTGATAAGACTGATAATTCTCCCTCTAAGGTTAAGAACAAGCATGTCACATTTAAAGAGCCCATAACTTCAACAGAACATATAACATATTACAACAAAAATCAATCAGCAGCTTCTTGTTCTAATGTTCCCATCATTAATTCTACAAGAGTAAAAGTTGACACTAATGCTAGCAAGTCAAAGCCTAGTTGCAATTCAAGGAATGATAGGACTTCGCCAGCTAAAATTGCTCAAGGAAAGAAAGTAGAATACCACATTAGGAACAATAAGACTGATCTAAATGTTGTGAATCATGTTGATTCTAGTATTTGCTCTAGGCGTACTGAAATTAATTCAAATTCTAAAACCATTTGTGAGATCTGTAATAACTCTTTAATTTATAGTAATCATGATGTGTGTGTTAAGACATGTTTGAATGCTTCTACAGTATCCCCTGGTTGTCGTGCTGTTTATTATAAATGTGACATTTCGTAAATTTCATGTCATTTACATTAATAGTTATTATTCAACTATTTTAATTTTTTTTATATAATTAACTTCGTCGGGAGTTATTCGTGTAAGTTCAATTCATTCAACCGCGACTAGAATATGTTCAATCTACACTTCTTATGTATTTTTGTTTCCTTACAATCCTATTTTTAAAAGTCACTTTTCACTTTTTCCATTTTTTTGTAAACCTTGCACCTTTTACGTTTTACACAATTTAAATTTACGTTTTAAGGTCTTAACAAAGTGAACCAACCCTAGACCATGATAATTTGCATATTTTATGAAATTTTCAACTATTTCATGTTTACAATTGAGTTTTATACTTGTCGTGTCATTTTTATAGCTTACATCACTTTTATCAAGAACCAGTGTCACCGAACGCGTTTTCAACTCACAGTTTCAATTTTAATGACGTTTAAACACTCCGATAAACCCATGACTCAACTAATATATTCAAATTAGTTATTTTAACAAGTTTTAACATTTTTACAAGTTTTTATATTTTACATACCATTTTTACGTTTCGCGTCTTAAAAACTATACATTTTAAATTACCGAGATCTATATGAAACCCGTCACATTCAATTTATTTAACTTGGAAATTCACTACCATTTTATAAATAACTCCTTTATTCTCATATAAACTATCTTTCATTATATTACAAATGGATATATTATTCCCCAAAGAATTACCCCATTACTATCTTATAAACTAATAACCTTATTCACTACTATTTTATAAATTGCTTTGACGAGTTCAGAATTAACTTTTTGTCACCCCTTTACAAACATTTGGTATATTATCTTGTAAAACTAGTTTACTACTATCCTCTAAACCATTTTATTACTAAATCTAAGAATTCTCAACATTATTTGTTGACCTTTAGCAATGTTTATCTCAGGTCCGTAATAAACTCAGCTTGGATGGCCGCGCAAGAAAGAATTATGCGATCAAAGGTTCATGTTTTAAATATTTTGTTATGTATTAAAATGATGAAGATTTTAATATCTTATGTACTTTTAAACTTTGTAAACTTTGGACCTCTTGGTAAATACTTAAATAACCTTTTAAGTTTTAATGTCTATTAAATATTCTTGTATGAACTTGTTATATGTTTACTATGGATCGATATATAGCACCCCAATGTTCCCTTCCGCTGCAAACCTGAAAATGGGGTTTATAATATGTATATATAATTACTATATATATACAATATATATATTAATACATATATATATATATATAAATAATATATATAATATTAGTTTATATATATATAAGTATGATATATATATATATATATAGTATATTATATATATATTATATAATATATATAGTATTATCATATATATATATACACAATAATATATATACATATATCTACTATTAGTAATCATACATATATATATATATATCTACATATAATATAATATTCATATATATATATGATATATATTATATATATAATTATATATACCTATATATATATATAATTTATATATATAATATAGATTATATAATATAGTATTAATAATAGTATATATATTTGTTATAGTATTCTAATTTTGATTAAGTTTAATAGTGATTATCCCCTCCATGACATTTGTAGATTGAATGATGAGGCAAGAGTATATGTATATAACTAGCGAATTATTATAACAACAACACAAACATTGTTTTTCATGAGAGAAACACTGGGTCATAACAACAACTAAGCAACAACACATAACAACCTAGGAACTCGTAGGGGAGAACTACAAATAACA
>LBNU01033195.1:285823-301861 GCA_014162995.1 Artemisia annua
TAGCCAACCAATTCACCAAAGGCGCTGTTGATCCTACCTTGTTCACAAGAAAGTTGGGAGAACATCGTCTCCATGTTCAAATTTATGTGGATGACATTATTTTTGCATCTGCCGATCCATTGGAATGTGATAAGTTTGCACAGGAGATGAGTATTGAATTCCAAATGTCCATGATGGGGCAAATGTCTTTCTTCTTGGGACTTCAGATTTCTCAAAATCCACACGGTATCTTCATCAATCAATCCAAGTATGCAAGCGAAATACTCAAGAAATTTGGATGTGAATCATGTGAATCTGTTGACACTCCAATGGTGGAATGAACTGATGCGTGGTTTTGTGACCTTACAACAGGTTTTACCTCCCGAGGGATCTCAAGAGGCTTACAACCCCACCAGGCAGTGTACCTGACCGATGTAGTATAGGCTAGTGGTAAGTACGGGGGATTGATCGTTCTCTCACAGGGAATAGTGTTCGTTAGGATAGAAAACTACTCTAAAGGTCTAATGGAAGAGGATTCTTTTTGTGTTTTTATATTTTTTTAGAAAGCAATTAAAATCTCAGTTTTAGAAGAAGGGCGAAATTAGTTGTTAGTCAACTAACCCAAGTTTACTACTTATGCAATTTAAAATAAATAATCTAAAAACTATTGTGGTTGTGAAAACAATATGGAGAAAATTGTGTTTACTTAGATTTCATTACTCCCTAACTATCTTCTACCGGTTAATTGATATGTGTGTTACTTTTGTGGATGAAGGGTGTATTCCTAATAACTCATGGAGTGGCATACATATCTCTCCAATTCTATGATCTCTTATCTCACCCTATGCCATGCACGGCACAACCATAGGGGTTGTAAACAGTGGCTCATGCGTTAAATACTACCTTAATAGCCTAGTATGCCTCCACTACATGTTTCCCAAGACGTTCAAGCACGTTACCATAAAGGAGGTTGGCCAGTTTTCTTGAGCCTAACATCGATGAAACAATCATCCCAACAAACAACAACACACACCAATCAACCAATAATTAATAGTTAGGTTTCATTAGATCTAAGCAAACACTAGAGAATTTAGCTACTCATGTTAATTAAAAGATAAGCAAGATAGATTGACAACCAACACATAGACATATTGATTGAATTAAAGTGAAGACTTATCTTTAATTAAGCACTAGGGTTCCAAGGGTTGGAAACCCTAAAAGTCACAGAAAATTCGTCTTTAGGGTTTGCCCTAAAAGTTCTCCACAAAGTTCCACACATAATGAATGAAAATTAGAAAACTATATATAGATTTTACACTCTGACGGCGTCAGGTTATAGGGTCTGACGCCGTCAGCTCGCCGCCATTAGGTTTCTCGGATGGCCTAGATCCACTTCTGACGCCGTCACCTTATAAATCCTTCTGGGCCGTCACTCTTTAACTTTACTCCTGACGGCCTACTTTTCCTAACACCTGACGGCGTCAGGTGTTAAATCCAAAATTTCCTCTGGCCCGTCATTTGATAATTGGTTTCCACTCTTTTGTCAAGGCTTTCTGACGGCGTCACCTTGTGACTTCTGACGCCGTCAGGTTGTAAATCTTCATCTTTTGAGACTTTGTCGTTTTCTTCACTTTTATGCTCCAAAAACGTCCGAATATGCATGTTTTCCAGAATTCCTCTCAAAAGTACCTAAAATGACAAAAGGAACGATTTAGGGCAATATTTGATCACATTTATACGAATTAGGACTTCAATGACCCCCTAAAAGTGTAACACTTTTCGTCTCATCAAATACCCTTACACTTGGGATTTGCTTGGCGTCAAGCAAATGAGCTTTTATTCCAATCAAAATATGAGTTAGGGGTCATTTAACACAAATATAAAAGTAATTACAACAAGTAGTTATTAGACCCTAATCATAACAAGCATGGAAATCATACACTAGCACCTCACAAATAGTGTTTGGATTCTTACATCTCTCAAATGTCATAAAGTTTATATCTCATAAATGGAAACGGAAAATAACACTCACTACCTGTCATAGCAAATAGATTACCATAGGCTTGGGAAAAGATCAATTACTCCTCCACTAGGCGTAAGCACCTAAGATAAACTATCAAAGAGAGCTTTATAAAGGGATGTAACGGAAGGTGTAGGGATATGATAACACGGTTTGGTTGGAATAAAGGGTATTTTACTGGTGGCAAGTTAATTATCATGATCAAATACATGCACTCTACATCGTTGCTTAAGTCAAGACTCGACTCAATCTTAATCTAAAAAATAAAATAACAAAAACTAAAAAGATCATAGAAGGAAACGGGATGGTAGTCCGTATGTTTTTCTTCTTTCTTTTTCATATTTTTTTGTATTTTTCTTGATTTTTCGATTTTTTTTCATACACTCTTGCACTACCATCCAAAATAATACATCATAGGGGAGTTGCTTTCCCTCACACTTGAATATTTACATAACTTTACAATCACTATTCTAATGACTCGAATTAAGATAATCGAAAAACTTGGAGTACTTTTAAAATGTTTAGCACATATGGGGGTAATAATGTTGCTCTTCCCCATTACTTCTTCACGCTTGTACTTTTACCCCTTAGTCCCAATCGTCCCAAAACAATATGTACAAGGATATGACTTAACTTAGCAACCATGTAATGGACCGGATAATTAACTAAGGGTTTAACAAATGTTTTCACAATAATGCACCAAAGGTGGATGCATACAAGGTAGGCTAAGGCGATTTGGGTGTACATTTAGTAGGGTGTAACAAATTCTCACTTTGAGTAAGATGCTCAAAGGTCGAAATGAAAGGATAGGCTCGGAGGGGTGTACTAGGGGTATCGTGTACCAAAAGTGGATACAACGCAAAGGGTGTGGGAAAATTACTTGACCAATGAAGTCAATGTAATTATAACAAATATACGGGTGTAAAACAATGGGTTAATCCTAATTCCTCTTATCATGTAGTAAATCTTAACTACACGAATGTAGTCCAACTTGTGGATTTGAGATGGTCCTAACGCAAGTTCTAGAATCTAAATGCTACCGGTACTCACATCATAGCACCAAAGATGGGTGCTTTTCCTACCAATTCTAGGGGCGAACCTCACATATTTGGGGTGGAAAATTTTTTTAGTGGTACGGTTTTGTGCTAGTCATACAATTTCCTATCCATGAGACGCTCATTAAGATCAAGGTTTCACTTCTAAATGTTGTAAAAAATTTTAAATTGGCGCTAAAATTGCCGTAACAAATATTTCTCTTGGTTTTATTACAAATTAGCTATCAAACAAAGCAAATCATCAAGCGTAAGTATATTCTCAACGGTGCTTTCATTTACCACCCTTACACTTAAACCGAACATTGTTCCCAATGTTCAAATAAAAGACATAAAAGTAAATAAGATGAAAGAATGAAATCAAATACTCCCCTGAATCGTTTGTTGTGGATAGTGAGGTAACATGGTTAGATCTTCTTCCAAGAGAGACAAACGTTCAAAGCTTCCCTTCCGAAATAATAAACGTCTTCTTGTCCAAAATAACCTGTTAACCTGTAAAAGATAAAGGCCAACCTCGCGTAAAATCGGCGGTAAAATCTACATAATAGGATATAATGCTTGTGGAATGAATATTTTTGCAGAATTCCTGGAGATTATAAGTTAAAGAATTGACAAAACTTTTTAGTTTTCCGGAAAACTACAAAACTTTCAAAGATTGCAGAAAATTATAACCTGACGCCGTCAGGTGTTAATCCTGACGCCGTCAGAAAGTTCTGACAGAATTCTCATGTTAAGCTTCCGGGAAAAATTCTGGAAAAACTAGATCTTACTTCCTAGAATTCCTGCAAAAATTCATTATGACTCGATACAAGCATTTGACTCAAACAAGTACTAATATGTAGGTTAATTTCGTTGTTATGATTCATGTTCATTCGTTCTATATAAACCGATTTAGATTTCCCTTACACTTAGCTTTTGCAAAATACCTTTATATGTAGTTAAGACAAAGTTAAAAACAAAATAAAGCATTTTCACAATTTAGTTTGAAGCATGAATCAATAACAAGAGATATAACTTACATACGGAAACAAATAAAATCAAATAAACACACAAAAACACACAAAACATGCGTTTTCTCCCAAGAAGCGCTTTTCTTTATTTACGAGTCTTGTATCTAGACTCAAAGTCACCGGCTCTATGTTTTACCATACCGCAACTTAAATGTGGTCTTAAAGTTTTTAATCACATTGTCATCCCATATGTATTCCGGACCTAAGGCCATGCATCCTGAATATTTAATCCTTTCTACGTTGTGATTATTCTCACTCACCTTGAATGTAGGGATATTGTCGACATCTAAGTCTTCAACACCCTTGAACTTGTCAAACTTATAGGGCATCTTATACTTAACACTCTCGGTTTCCTCGGAAAAAGTGATAGTGCCCTCGTCCCTATCATAGATCATTTTAGATGTGTTGACGAATGGTTCACCCAAAACTATCTCACCTAAATGTTGGTCTATGATTCCTCTAACATCTTCTAAGATCATGAAATCACATTGATAAGTGAAGTTTTTAATGAAGAAGTGTAGGCCTCTAACTCTTCCAACAAAGTTACATAGTCGCTTGGGGTTATATGGGTCTTGCCTAGGTTCTAATTTATCGCTCATAATCCAATTGTTGTAAAGCCTAGACATGATATTCATTGGGGCCCTCAAGTCGATATAAGTATGCTCCCTAAACATATGACCAATCATGCATGGGACTTTTACATTCATATAGTTCCCTCTCCTAATCCATGGGTTTTTCCGATACTTTGCGGGGCACGTATACTTCAAGAGGAATTTGTGGTGACTTGACTCGGTCTCGGTCGGGAAAAAGTTCTCAAAGAGACTGAAGTCATTCCTAAGCTCAAAGTTATCTAGGCTTGTGTTAGTCCTAAACTCGATTTCATTCTTAATTAGCTCATTGAGTTCTCTTAGCTCACTAATCTCATTAACAATCCTCTCACGCAACAAAGTAATCGCCTCAGGTAGAAAGAATCTAGCTAGGAAACGGGTGGTAAGATCTTTCCAAGACAAGATGGAGTTCATGGGTAATTGCCACAACCATTGCTGAGCATGATCGCGTAGAGAGAATTGAAAGAGACGCAATCGGGTCGTCTCTCGAGTTGCAACATCAAGGTCTATGGAATCTACGATTTTTAGGAAATCCTTGAGATGTTGGTTTGGATCTTCGGAACGAAGTCCATGGAATGCGCATCCGCTTTGCACCAACCGGATGGTGTCGGATCGCAAGGGGGTGACATTGGCTCCTTGAGTGAGCTCAATGGTGTTTCGATAGCCGAGGTGGCTAGGTCGGGAATACTCTCCTAAGGTGCGGGGTCTAGGAGGTTGGTTTGGTTGTGGTGGGTGGTTTGGTTGAATTGGGTTGTTGGGATCAAGGATGTTACCACCTTCCATGATGGCGGATGGTAAAGATTACGAACAAAAACATGAAGAAAAAGATAGACTAAAGAAATCCTAGAAAAAGAAAATAAAAATCTTACTAGAAAGGATTCTAGCGAGTAGACCTAAAGAAATAAAAATTTCTACCTAAACAATAACTATTCCCCGGCAGCGGCGCCAAAAACTTGATGCGTGGTTTTGTGACCTTACAACAGGTTTTACCTCCCGAGGGATCTCAAGAGGCTTACAACCCCACCAGGCAGTGTAGCTGACCGATGTAGTATAGGATAGTGGTAAGTACAGGGGATTGATTGTTCTCTCACAGGTAATAGTGTTCGTTAGGATAGAAAACTACTCTAAAGGTCTAAGGGTGGAAGAGGATTCTTTTTGTGTTTTTATATTTTTTTTAGAAAGCAATTAAAATCTCGGTTTTGGAAGAAGGGCGGAATTAGTTGTTAGTCAACTAACCCAAGTTTACTACTTATGCAATTTAAAATAAATAATCTAAAAACTATTGTGGTTGTGAAAACAATATGGAGAAAATTGTGTTTACTTAGATTTCATTACTCCCTAACTATCTTCTACCGGTTAATTGATATGTGTGTTACTTTGTGTGGATGAAGGGTGTATTCCTAATAACTCATGGAGTGGTATACATATCTCTCCAATTCTATGAGCTCTTATCTCGCCCTATGCCATGCACGGCACAACCATAGGGGTTGTAAACAGTGGCTCATGCGTTAAATAGTACCTTAATAGCCTAGTATGCCTCGACTACATGTTTCCCAAGACGTTCAAGCACGTTACCATAAAGGAGGTTGGCCAGTTTTCTTGAGCCTAACATCGATGAAACAATCATCCCAACAAACAACAACACACACCAATCAACCAATAATTAATAGTTAGATTTCATTAGATCTAAGCAAACACTAGAGAATTTAGCTACTCATGTTAATTAAAAGATAAGCAAGATAGATAGACAACCAACACATAGACATATTGATTGAATTAAAGTGAAGACTTATCTTTAATTAAGCACTAGGGTTCCAAGGGTTGGAAACCCTAAAAGTCACAGAAAATTCGTCTTTAGGGTTCGCCCTAAAAGTTCTCCACAAAGTTCCACCCTAATGAATGAAAATTTGGAAAATATATATAGAATTTACATTGGGACGACGTCAGCTTATAAGGTCTGACGCCGTCAGCTCGCCGCCATTAGGGTTCTCGGATGGCCTAGATCCATTTGGGACGTGGTCAGCATGTAAAACCCTCTGGGCCGTCTCTCTTTAACTTTTTTCCTGACGGCCTACATCTTTTAACACCTGACGGCGTCAGGTGTAAATCCTTGAAATCTTTCTGGCCCGTCATTTGATAATTGAATTCCACTCTTTTGTCATCCTTGCTGACGGCGTCACCTTGTGACTTCTGACGCCGTCAGGTTGTAAAATCCTGCTTCTTTAAGACTTTGTCGTTTTCTTCACTTTTATGCTCCAAAAACGTCCAAATGTGCATGTTTTCCAGAATTCCTCTCAAAAGTACCTAAAATGACAAAAGGAACGATTTAGGGCAATATTTGATCACATTTATACGAATTAGGGCTTAAATGACCCCCTAAAAGCGTAACACTTTTCGTCTCATCAAATACCCTTACACTTGAGATTTGCTTGTCCTCAAGCAAATGAGCTTTTATTCCAATCAAAATATGAGTTAGGGGTCATTTAACACGAATATAAAAGTAATTACAACAAATAGTTATTAGACCCTAATCATAACAAGCACGGAAATCATACACTAGCACCTCACAAATAGTGTTTGGATTCTCACATCTCTCAAATGTCATAAAGTTTATATCTCATAAATGGAAACGGAAAATAACACTCACTACCTGTCATAGCAAATAGATTACCATAGGCTTGGGAAAGGATCAATTACTCCTCCACTAGGCGTAAGCACCTAAGATAAACTATCAAAGAGGGCTTTATAAAGGGTTGTAACGTAAGGTGTAGGGATATGATAACACGGTTTGGTTGGAATAAAGGGTATTTTAGTGGTGGCGAGTTAATTATCATGATCAAATACATGCACTCTACATCGTTGCTTAAGTCAAGACTCGACTGAATCTAATCTAAAAAATGAATAACAAAAACTAAAAAGAACATAGAAGGAAACAGGATGGTAGTCCGTATGTTTTTCTTCTTTCTTTTTCATATTTTTTTGTATTTTTCTTGATTTTTCGATTTTTTTTTTCATACACTCTTGCACTACCATCCAAAATAATACATCATAGGGGAGTTGCTTTCCCCTTACACTTGAATCTTTACATAACTTTACAATCACTATTCTAATGACTCGAATTAAGATAATCGAAAAACTTGGAGTACTTTTAAAATGTTTAGCACATATGGGGGTAATAATGTTGTTCTTCCCCATTACTTCTTCACGCTAGTACTTTTACCCATTAGTCCCAATCGTCCCAAAACAATATGTACAAGGATATGACTTAACTTAGCAACCATGTAATGGACCGGATAATTAACTAAGGGTTTAACAAATGTTTTCACAATAATGCACCAAAGGTGGATGCATACAAGGTAGGCCTAAGGCGATTTGGGTGTACATTTAGTGGGGTGTAACAAATTCTCACTTTGAGTAAGATGCTCAAAGGTCGAAACGAATGGATAGGCTCGGAGGGATGTATTAGGGGTATCGTGTACCAAAAGTGGATACAACGCAAAGGGTGTGGGAAAATTACTTGACCAATGAAGTCAATGTAATTATAACAAATATACGGGTGTAAAATAATGGGTTAATCCTAATGCCTCTTATCATGTAGTAAATCTTAACTACACGAATGTAGTTTCACTTGTGGATTTGAGATGGTCCTAACGCAAGTTCTAGAATCTAAATGCTACCGGTACTCACATCATAGCACCAAAGATGGGTGCTTTTCCTACCAATTCTAGGGGCGAACCTCACATTTGGGACATGGTCAGCATGTAAAACTTTCTGGGCCGTCTCTCTTTAACTTTGTTCCTGACGGCCTATTTCTTTTAACACCTGACGGCGTCAGGTGTAAATCCTTGAAATCTTTCTGGCCCGTCATTTGATAATTGAATTCCACTCTTTTGTCATCCTTGCTGACGGCGTCACCTTGTAACTTCTGACGCCGTCAGGTTGTAAAATCCTGCTTCTTTAAGACTTTGTCGTTTTCTTCACTTTTATGCCCCAAAAACGTCCAAATGTGCATGTTTTCCAGAATTCCTCTCAAAAGTACCTAAAATGACAAAAGGAACGATTTAGGGCAATATTTGATCACATTTTTACGAATTAGGGCTTAAATGACCCCCTAAAAGCGTAACACTTTTCGTCTCATCACGAACCAAGTTGGATGAAGATGGTGAAGGAGCACTTGTCGACCAA
Source organism: Artemisia annua (assembly GCA_014162995.1). Classification (NCBI taxonomy): domain Eukaryota; kingdom Viridiplantae; phylum Streptophyta; class Magnoliopsida; order Asterales; family Asteraceae; genus Artemisia; species Artemisia annua. The sequence goes on from LBNU01033195.1 coordinate 294,678, forward strand.
ACCAAATATCGAAGCATGATCGGATCATTGATGTACCTGACAGCTAGCAGACCTGATCTCTTATTTGCTGTTTGCATGTGTGCTCGTTATCAATCCAAACCTACAAAGAAGCATATAGAGGCAGTCAAAAAGAGTCTTTAGGTATCTTCAAGGAACTATTCACATGGGCCTCTGGTATCCAAAAGACACTGCAACGGCTCTCACTGCCTACTCTGATGCTGATCATGCTGGTTGTCAAGATACTCGTCGAAGTACTTCAGGAAGTGCTCAATTCCTAGGAGATAAACTGGTTAGCTGGTCATCAAAGAAACAAATGAGTACATCAATCTCTGAAACAGAGGCTGAATACATTGCCATGTCATCCTGCTGTGGTCAAATCCTTTGGATGAGATCTCAACTATCTGACTATGGTTTTGTATACAACAAAGTTCCGATGTACTGCGACAACAAAAGTGCCATAGCTCTTTGCTGCGACAACGTCCAGCACTCTAGATCAAAGCACATCGACATTCGACATCATTTCTGTGGAAAACTAGAAGGGGGGGGGGGTTGAATAGTTTACCGCTTTATAAGTTGATTATCCTTTTAAAACTTTCGTATAATCAAAGTTATAATCTATGATATGCTTTTATTACTATTGACGATACAAGCAAAGATACTATCAAAGATGTAAACCAAAGATAATACGTAGTATGCAAGAATAAAGAATGAAATGATCAAACCATGACACGAGTATTTATCGTGGTTCGGCTACAAGGAACTCTATTTTCCTTGCCCTACGTCCACGCCCCGAGTATCCAACTCGAGAGTTTCTTTCACTAGTCAAAAAACACCTTCTCGGTGGAGAAACCTTTACAATCGTCGCTTACACTTTTTCCGGTACAAAGCTAGATACCGAGTTCTAACTCAAGGTAGAACCAACCTATCGTCGCCTAATTTCCTTTACCGACACTAGGCTAGATGTCGAGTTCTTTACACGGGTACAACCACTCCCATCGTCGCTTACAATTTTACCGACACTAAGCTAGATGTCGAGTTCTTTACCAAGGGTACAACCACTCCCTACACACTATGTATTTTGAGGCCTAAAATACAAACCGATCACTTCTACACATAATACAACTAACGTATAAACTACCGAAGTCTATACACAACAAAGATAACAAGTCTTGCAAAGTTGAGTTGAATACTTGTAACTTCTCGAATGACTTTGTGAACTCCTTGCTACATAATAGAATCACACAAGTCAAATGTTACTGAGTTAGATGAGAGGATATGCAAATAATATGGCCTAAAGTGATGAGGGATTTCTTGCAAGTTGTTTGATATTTATAGACAACAAAGTGTCAGCTCTGGCGGAAACGGCGGCACCCTCACAAGGGTTCCGCCCGTGTACCCCCAGGGTTCCGCCAGGACTGACATGTCCAAACTTGCACACAAAGTAAATCCCTCCAAGACAAACAAGGTCACATCAATCTATATCATGCATTGACTCAATGAAGAATACTTCCAAAGATGTGTAAGTACCAAAGCTGGTCAAACACACAAACTTACTATAAGTGCACATTGATGAGATGTGACACTTTCTTATTATGGAAGTAAAGACTAAGTTATGACACACACAAGGTCACATCAACTTATGCATTGACTCAATGTGGAATACTTCCAAAAGTGTGTAAGAACCAAAGATGGTCAAACACATAAACTTTCTATTAATGTGATGTGACACTTTCTTTTTAAAGAAATAAAAACTATGTTTATGTTTAAAAAGAAATGTTAAGTCTAGTTTATACAAGACTTAAAACTAAAGTGATGAATTACTTATAAGCTAAAGTTTGTACTTTGTCATTAACAAAACTTAGCAAAGATCGTAAAATATAAATAACGTTTTTAGGCGATATTTGTATTAACAATCTCCCCCTTTTTGTTGATGACAAAATGTAAACTTTATTTATAAGTAAGTCACTACGTTTAGTGCTAAGTCTTATAAAGTTCAAAACTTGTTTTACGAAAATAATAAAAAGAAGTAAAAAAAAAAGTTAGAAAATGAAAACAAGTTAACAAGTTATACTTCTCCCCCTTTTTGTCGAAACAAAAAGAATAGTAGCATAGCGGAACTTATTCACGTGCTCCCCCTTGGACCATACTCCCCCTAATAGGAGTGCCAAGATAGGAGACATGGATTTTGAACCTACAAAGAAAAAATGTTAGTTGCAATTCACATGCTCCCCCTTGAATATTACTCTCCTAACTCGGAGTATCAAGGATGAAGTCATTGATTATGAACCTACAAAAGAGAGGTTAGTTGCCGCACAAGACAAGTATAGAACATGTTGTGAAGCGTAATGATGCAACTCTCATACTCCCCCTTGAATGTTACTCCCCTAACTCGGAGTATCAAGGAAGGAAGTTATGAGTTATTTTCCTACAAAAGAAAGTTAGTGTAGGAAATACAAGATATACATTTAACCAAAACAAGGTATAGTGCAAACACAATACTTCAATGGTCACCAAACAAAGCATATCTTATAGTAGAATGAAATTCATTTCACGTAAAATTTGACTACAAAGGTCAAAGACAAGAAATGATGTGATTAATCATCATATTTCTGAAAATAAAAGACATATGAAAAAGAACAAAGAAAATAAAATCCTACATATTTAAAAAAAAGGAAAACATCACTTTCCTTAATGAGAAACATTTTCCAAAAACAAGGGTAAGGTTGTTTGGTGAAGGAAAATGTTTGTTTTAGGATGTAGCGGGTTTGGTTTTGGTGGTGGGTGAAGAGAAGCTCTCTTGGTTTGTTGGTTTGAGGTTTTGGTGGTCCAACGAATGAAAACTCTAGACTTGTGGTGGTTGACACAAGGTTTCTAGACGGTCTAGAATGTGGTTTAGGATAAACCTCATTTCGTAGGTTAACTCCCCGATTTATGTTCGACATTTTTCGGTGATGTTAGCGGTTCTCTCACAATGACCGCAATCATGTTGGGATGGTGGAAATGGGATTTCATTTGTTGGTGGTGGAGCACTTGTGCTTGATGGAGCATGGGTGGATGGTTGAGAGGTGTTTTGGTTTCCTACACTTGTTGACTCAAGATTTAGGAAAGACTCTTGTGGTGGTTGTTGTTGTTGGGTGTAATGACGAAGACTTGGTTCTTCATCAATGGGGTCATGGATGAATTTGTAAATGGGATGGAATACAAATGATTGTGGGTATGAATGACCTTGATCTTGTGGAAAAATTGAGGGTCTAGCATAACGGTAAGCTAAACCTTCGATCAAGGATGGATGATGAGGCCCATCTTCCGAAGACTCATTTGGTTTAAATCTAGGTAGATGAGGTATTCCATCTTGGGTAAGTGTGTCAAAATGTGAAAACTATGGAGGGCTTGACTCATTTGGTGAACGGTTTTCTAAGGTTTCCAAATAGGGTAATGGTGATGTTGGTGGTGTTTAAAAATGTTCCATCGGTGATCTAGGTGATGAAGGTTGAGTTTGTTGAAAAGGTGATGTTAAGTCACTTGGTTGTGAAGTGTGTATGTTTTCATTCCCATGTTCGGGAGAAAATGGTGGAGTTGCAAGATTTAGTAAATCTTGAAAGGTGGTTATGTTGGTGTTGCAAGGTATTGGTGATGTGAGGTTGAAATAATCTTGGATGGGTGCAGAAATATCAAATGATGACTCACTTGAAGACGATGAGGTTGATTTGGTGGTTTTGTTTAAGCAACAAGATTTTACACTAATCCTAGTATGTTTTCTTGATGTTTCGGATGAGGTGTTGGACTTAGTCATCTCAATTCTTTGGTTAGTTTGAGTTTTGAGATTGGGTGAAGAAATGGTTTTGGTGTGAGTCTTGGGTTTGTTCAAAGATGATCACATTTATAGGACAAACATGTCATGGGATGAGTGTTTGGATTTGATGTTCAACCATACAAAGATGGAGGTTTGTAATGATTTGGAGTTTGACCAAGGGCTTGTCAAATCATTGGAAGTTAATCCAATGGAGTTGGGTTGAGTGAAAGAGCATCATAAGCACACAATGCTATGAGTTCTTGGAAGAAGTTTTGGTTTGGGGTGTTGTAAAGGTTTGAAGGATCCTTTGTGAGGGTTCCTTGGGTTGTTTGGTTTTTGAATTTGAATTTTTGGCGGGAAGTGGCTTCTTAATGGTTCTAATGGGTGAAAATGGTTTGGATGTGTTTGATGAAGTGTTAAGAAGATAGTTTCTCACTAAAGGAAAGCTTTGGATGTTTTATGAGTTGTGGAATTATGAAAAACAAGACTATTTTTCTGCAGTGGACTGGCGGAACCCTTGGGATACAAGGGCGGAACCTAGGTTATTAGGTGGGATTGGTGAAATGGCTCTAAAGAGACGGGTGAGAAGCATACCATAAAGGAGAGCGTTTTTGCTATTGAACAGTATGTTGGCCATTTTTCTAGCCATGTAATAGGCTAAGTTGAAGGGTTGTCTCGTGGAGATGCTATAAAGCATGTAACAAAGACATGTGTTAACATGATCCCTATTTCCTATAGAGCTTATGACATTAGCCCTAAGTACCTTTTCCCATTTCCTAAATTGAGGTTTAAGCTCACTTAGTTCCATTCCATACGGATCCTTATTAACATCATTACCCCAACGATTCTTCCTAACGTTTGAGGTTCTTATGAAAAGATGTTCACGAAGTATATCCTTACTAATAGGAGAGGCATAGGGAGCACAATTAATAGTGTCAAGACTTGTGAGGTGCCATTTATCCGTAAAGAGATAAGTTCCATTATTTGGAATGCCTAGGATTTGAGCAAATTGTTCTAATGAAACGGTGTTTTGATGTTGGTTGATAGTGAAGTGCAAGAACATTTGACCATACTCGTTGCAAGAGAGATAAATGGCGGCATAGAACTCAAGTATGAACCTAGGACAAATTTGTTCATCAATGTCTAGAAGACAATCTATAACACCCCCATTTTCAGGATCGCAGCGGAAGGGACATGGGGTGCTATATATCGATCACATAGTACAAACATAATAAACAAGTTTCATACAAGAAATATTTAATAAACATACACCTTAAAAGGTTATTTAAGTTTTACAAGAGGTCCCAAAATAGTTTACAAAGTTTGAAAGATACATAGGATGATAAAAAGTATTCATCATTTTAGTACATGATAAAATATTTAAAACATGAGCCATCTTGATCGATAATCTTTCCTTGCGCGGCCCATCCAAGCTGAGGTTACTTACAGACCTGAGATAAACATGCTAAAAGTCAACAATAATGTTGAGTGAATTCATAGAGTTTAGTAATAATAAATTGAATACAAGTATTATTCATCGGGTAACAAGTATGATCGGTACTTGTTGGGTTATCAAATTATAACATAGAGCTCATGAAACCGAACCTTAACCAAGTTTTAACATTTGCCCCGATAGGGTAATATTTGCCATTTACCACATATTCTCAATATTATGTGACCGTTGAAAGATAGGCGCTACCCATTCGGCCAGGCTGGTCAAAGCCCAATATGCATATTCATAATATTAGCGTTCACACAAAATTAACGGTTCATGATGGGGACTTAATTGGCAAGAGACACTCAATGTTTTATAATCATGTATTCGGGTCAAGCATACCATAAAGCTACTTGTATTCGTTTGGTAAAACTAGCATGTATCCCCCTCGCGAGATTTATAAAACATTTAACAGATTAAAAGCGAGGCTATAAACTCGCTTGTAGTGTTGGAACTAAATGTAAGGAACGGATGTGGCAAACAAGGCGCGTTCACGAGCCACAACCTAACATGAATGAATATTTTCTAACTTAGATTTAATAAGGATGTTATGAATGCAAACGTATATGCCATTTATACCACTCGTTTTGTACTTAAAATATATATTGTTGTCGAAAATATAATTTACATCTTCGTATAAGGTCATAGTGAATATTACATGTTCATATAGTCTAATAATGTTATACGGTAGTTATATAGTGAAATATAGTGAAATATAGGTTTTAGACGTAAAATATAACACTTAGACAATTTCTGAAAACGGCTCAAACATGGGTGTTTACATAGTTCCTGTTTATACTTAGAAAATTTTCTGAGTAATGTGCTGTTGGTATTTTTAGTGAAACAATAACTTTCGAAAAATCATAACTAATTCGTTATAAGGCCGATTTTCATGTTCTTTATATCCCCGGTTAGCTCTAAACAAGTACTAACACATTATTATCATGTTGGTACATTTTAATAAGGGTTAGGGACCTGTTTTCATGGAAAACTTTACTACATCAGCAACACAATTTCAGGATATGTAAGAAAAACACTTGTAACTTGTTTATAGCGTAACTTTCTCGTTTCAAACTCATTTTAATCCGTTCTTTTTGCAATGGTTTCATTTTGTTGTTAACATTCTGAGTATCTTGTCAAAAATAGGCCATGAGTTGCTGAGTTCTCTAAATTTTATAAAAATGTCCAGGCTGTTCCAAATTGTTCAAAATAAATTTGGTATAACTTGTTTTTAACATAACTTTTTCGTTATAAATCCGTTTTTACCCGTTCTTTCGGCCATGGCTTCATCTTAAAGTGTATTTTCTTTATCTTTGGTCAAAAATGGGTCCAAACCTACTGAGTTTTCTGTATTTTTAAAATAAGACCAGAAGCTTATATATAATGTCAAAAATGGTTTTCTCATCCTATAACTAATCCAATTTCATCATCAATCAACTCCAACAATCCCATAATCTACCATACACCTCCTCAAGGTGTCATGGGTTCCTAAATTACATCAAACAATCTCTACACCAAAACCTTATATATATATATATATATATATATCTCATAAAATTAACAAAACATAATTTTAGAGTGGTACAAATTACATCTACTTGCATGCATGTAAAAATTGACTAGAACATGTAGGAACATATCAAAAACATGAAGAGTTTAATGAATCACTCACTTGGAAGATTACTAGTTTATTAAGAAGAAAACCCTAACTAATCCATAGGTTTATATTTCAAAACCTTGTAATGGATGTTAAATACTACTTATAAATTACTTTGTTGTTGAAAAATCTTTTCTTCCTTAGTTGGATATGGAACGAGCCAAAGAGAGGAGCAAGAGAGATGGAAAAATTTTATTTTTGATCTTATGAGTACATGCAAAAAGGTGGAAGTAAATTAG
>LBNU01033199.1:7893-31854 GCA_014162995.1 Artemisia annua
TTCCCTCATAAGTGTTCTTGGCAGATTGCTAGGATCTGCGTAGGACACGAAATATTACAGCTGGTGTCCTTAATGTTGAACCACCAGTGTAGAAGTATCAAGTGTTCCTATGAGATCTTTTGATGCATCTCTTGGCTCTAGACTCGATAAGTGCACATTGGTTATCCTATGCGGAGACTAGGGAGGGGTCTCCTGTTTCAATATCAACTAGCTCTAAGAGACAAGTCGATAGTTTACACCGGTTCCCCGTGAGAATGAAACAAGCTCTTTTAAGAGAACTTGAGTGGCTGGAAGGTTTAGTGCAATGCGTCACTGGGTCCATGACATCTTTATCTTCAATACCGATGTTACCTTGGTAACAATCAGTAGCATATGAATTGAACCCGGTTTCTGCCCTAAGGTTGAAAAATTGGAGGGCTATTTATTTTCACCCTTTCTCATTTCATTTCTTTTTAATTCTTCAACCCCTTCAGTGCTTACCGAGACTTCATCACTAGAACCTTGTTGGGTTTGTTCCAGTCCTAGCTCAGTCCCAGTCGACACTCTTCCCTTTCTCACTTTTCTCCTTTTTTCAATCATTCCTAAGGACTTCTAATCTATTTATTGGATTGTCCCTGGGAAGATCCCTCTGGTTCTGGTGGATCATGGGAACATATACCTAACCTTACCATCCTTATAACTCCATGCATTAAATTAAAGTGGTCGGTCTTTTGGTATCTTTCCACAATCGCCATATAACCAAATCATTGAAAATTCTATCAAAGTCTTTATGATTAAGAAACACATTTTGTTAACACTTTGAAAGTTTTATCATTTTTCAAATGCTCCCCCTTAACATGTGCTCATAGGTTAAAGATAGAAATTTGCACATGTCGGGTGAGTTGCACTTATTTGAATTGATCGGCTCTTAATAGACATATACCCTAGGGACATGTTTACGTTGCTTAGTTAAAGGGATCCATTATCAGCTTTCAGGTGATAACTAGCCCTAATAACTAACTTGAAGTTGTTAACATTCCTTAAAAAGGAAGTTAGACCCGTCAAAGTATATATCTAAGAAGAGTTTCTCGAAAACGGTACTTTCTACTTTGACCAGTCCTCTTCGAGACACGTTTACATCACTGGTAAACCAGCTTGAAATTATTACCCGGCCAGGACTAGTCTTTTCGATTCACAACTTATCATGTTTCGTCAATTCATGAGTCAAATCTGAGTCGTAATCAATTCACGGTTTCTACTTATTATTGTAAAAACACGTGAAAGACTCTTAGCCACTTGCTCCCCCTCAATATGTGCACATTGATTGAATCAATCTTGAAAGTTTTTAAAACTTTGGCACATACGGGTGTGCTTTCATACGAGATCATATATTCATCATTTTTTTAATCACTTGCTCCCCCTCAATATGTGCTTTGTTTATAATCCACAATCTTTAAAATTTTAGCACATATGGGAGAGCGAATCTTTTTAGTCCAAGAATATCCTTTTGAGTCCAAAAACATCACATGTAAATCAGTTTTCATATTTAAATCACATTCTCTCCCCCGATCATAAAATTTCAAATCTTTTGAGATTTTGTGATCCCAATTGATTTAAATGATTTTCGAAGAAATTTTGGAGAGAAATGTGATAAAAGTTTAAACGTTTACTGATTTAGAGACATTTTTTGAATTTCACTGTTGCTGGTGCACAAAGCTTTTAAAGGAGCAGAAATTTTGAGCAAATACGCCCCCCTCAATTAATGACCCGTTTTTAATTTTAACGTTTAATAGCCATTAATGTGAGCGGTAACATATTTGAGAAAATTTAAGTCCGATAGCCACCTTGTAAACCACAAAATCTATTTTGAAGAATTTTAGAAGAAAGAGATTTTGGGAAAAGAAGACTTCTCTTCTTTTACTAGAAAGGTTGCACTGAAGCGTACAACTTTTCGGATTATCCGCACACAGTGAAAACCATGGTGACGAATTTTCTACAGATTTTGAAAACCGGGTTGCTATCTGAGGTAATAGCAAACCATAATTTTACGAACGGGTTACAGTCTGAAATAACTGCAAGCCATAATTTTACGAACGGGTTACAGTCTGAAATAACTGCAAGCCATAATTTTACGAATGGGTTACAGTCTGAAATAACTGCAAGCCATATAAGGCATGTTTTGAAAACATTTTGAACTTCTGTTCGAACTTCATCTAAAGACCCGTGTCATTATTAAATGACATTTCTAGGACCGTAAATGTTATCGATGCCAGAAGACATGCCTTAAGAAAACTATATTTTTTGGTATTTTCTGGTTTTTCTGATTTTTATGGTTTTTATAGGTTTTATATTTTTGTATTTTTCTTTTATGGGTTTTAAATATATATGCAAGGATATTTGAAGCGAATCCATTACTCCTCATTCTCTTCCTGAAGACTTTTGAGTGGTACTGGCATGAGATTCTCCACACCAAGTTGCTGGAGAATAAATCAAAACCGTTCTCCAGGAAGTGCTTTATTGAAGAAATCTGCCAGTTGAAACTCTGTCCTTGCGAAGTGAAGTTCCACCACATCACTGGAGAATCCATTTGCCCGACTTGCAGCATTGGCGAGAAACATTCTGATAACTTCGATAGAAACACTCTGAGTGAACAATTCCTCAAAATCAATGCCTTTCTTTTGATGATAACCCTTAGCTGCAACCCTTGCCTTGTGTTCAGAACGTCATTATGCTCATCAGATTTCACTTTAAGGATCCATCTAAGAGCAATAATCATTGCACAGTCTGGAGATGGTGCCAATTCCCATACCAAAGTTGATAGAATTTATGTCTTTCTTCTTGTATCTCATTAAACCATCATTCGTCTGATACGGCAATCTTAAAATCTTTAGGCTCGACTTTGGATAGTATGGAATTATAAAAGCATCACAAGGCATATGTGTTCAGATCACTTCGTGTGGACACCGGTTGAGAAGGATTCCCATTAAAGTGAAGATCATGTGGTTGTGGGTAGGAAACTGATGTGCTTGTGTTAAGATCTCCTGAAGAAGAAGCCTTAGATGAAGTTTCAGGAGTAAACGTGTTTTAGACCGGAGCAACACCAGGTGGAGCAGATGGATTTACTTCAAAAAGAATCGTCGACTGCAGTACCTTGATGTACGGAAGGAGATTAAAAGTATGATGATGTTGATGAATGACTTGTTGATGGAGCGTCTTGAGCTATTGAAACAGGACAAGATGAACCATTTTGGATCGTTTGGAACATGAGCTGCGATGGCTGGTGGTACCGGTGTATCACCAATTGGCGGCTCAAAGTATTCATCAACCATTTGTTTAGCCGAGATCTCCAAATCCTTATCGGTAGATGGTACATAAGGTACATGCAGGAGTGGGATACTGTACAAAAACTAAACTGGTTGATTCAGAAGACAAAAGTTTAGACGCGGGTCCTACACTGATGTGTGCAGAAGCCATTGTAGAAGTTTGTAGACAACTTCTCATAAATATTCACCACCAAAGCTTTCGAGGCTTACAAATAATTGTCTGAACTTGTGGTTGCCATGGTTTAATCTTAAACGGGATTTTACAACTCTTGTGACTTAAACCGAGTGATCGATTCTCTCCCGGGATTTTACTAAAGTCAACAAAAGAAACCGAAAGATGTAATACGCGAGTTAGACTTAGAGTGACATCTCGGATAAGTCACATAGCACTAAGAGTCAAGTCGCGACGAGTCAAGTTACAATAGATCCGATCATAATAAGTCAAGTTGTAAATATTTTACTCACAACGTCAAATTACAATCAGACTATTCGAAACATCTCAAGTCACAACAATTCACCAAGCACAGATTGATAACAGATCACTAGACACTCACAGCTGAGTTAATCACTAGGCAACACCAAATTGTCGAATATTAGCCTCCTTAATTTGAAGCTTTGGTAGTTTTCCCCCAAACCGACTGTCATCTTTGTGAGACCACTTCAATAAGTAGTTAAAGTGATGCAAAAAGTCTCATAATATGAAGCTCGAAAAACCCGAAGAACAACGATAACACCGAAGTAACAAGGTGAATCACTGATCATCTCTGCGGTTATCAATCCCGGAATTTCGTATTAAGCCCGATCACACACTATTAGAAAAAGGTCTATCCTTGACTCGCATTTTATGACGCACACAATATAATGACACGCAAAATTGTAAGTCATAAAAAAACTGTCATAAATTGTAAAATCTGAAGGCTAGACGACAGGCATTTTTGTGTGTCATAAAATTCGTGTCATATCTCAAATTTTTTAAAAAACACGGACCACATCTAGCGCCCCTCCCATTTGTTATTATTGTTATTATTTTTTTTTATATGAGTTAGCTACAAACAAACACAACATCACCCCACACACTCTCTCTCTCTCATCCATTATCATCATCATCACAAACAAACCCTAGCCGCCCTCGTCTCCGGCCACCACAGCCGCCACACCGCCGCCTCCCATAACACACCGCCACCACCATTGGAACCCCCATCACCTCATCTCTTTGATCTACTACCACACGCGCCCTATCCCCCTATTTTTACTCTCGTTACCACCCCAAAAATCACATCTTTTATATTTTTGGAGTTCTCACGTCTCGGTCTTGTGAAATCGAAGGTAGGACAAGTCACAAGTTATATTTCTTGTGGTAAAGGGGTTATAAGAAGTGGTGTTTATGCTTGTTTTGGTCGAACCCGTTGTGTTTGGGCTGAGACTACTTGGGTTTTGGTTGTGCTTGGTCCTAGCCATGGCAGCCCCAATAGGGTTATTGTTGGGGTTGTTTTGTTGACGGTTCTTAAACAAAACCACAAGGGTGGTATTTGTTTGTAATCGGTTTAATAGAGAAACCAAAGGGATGAATGTTTTCTTTTGTTCGAACCATAGAAGCACCAAAGAGGTGTTTGTTGGTCTGCTACTGCAGTCCACCCCACCCCAAAGGGGTGTTGTTTTTGCGTATCTCAGCCCCAAGGGGTGCGTTTGGTTTGCCCGTTCACAGCCACATCGCAAGGGGTGTGTTTGCTTTAACTTATTAGTCTCTTATAGCTTATTTGGAGTAAGCTTACTACTGGTCTTATTTAATTCTAAGTATACATAGAAAAACAGAAAAAGGGATGTTGGTTTCAAGCCTATACTTCCAGCTTAACTTACTTAGCTTATCCTTGGACTCGTGTTGAAACTTATGACTTATTTAATAAGCTCCAAGAGCTTCTTTGTGTCTTGTGAGGTCTCGACCCAAAAACAAAACCACAAGAGTGCGTTTAGTTTAATTTTGTTTTCTGCGTTTTCATTTGATTTGGAAACTGCTTGGGCTTCAAACTAGTAAAGGGTGCATATGGACTGCTGATTTCAGCCCCAAAAGGGTGCGTTTCGGTGCTTATTTTCTGCATAATAGGGTGCGTTTTGTTTGTCTATTTACTGCATACATGAGCTGTTTGGAACAGCTCACTGCAGTCCCGCCTTTTCGGCGATATCTAGAGTTCTACAACTCCGGTTGATGCGCCGTTTGCGGCTACATTTAAGTTTATGTCTTACCTACATTTCATAAAACTGGGCCGAGCTCCAGAAATGACCAGAACCATGAACGTTTTCTGATTGAAATCTGGTGTGCAGATTTTGACACCTTACGCCATTTTGGCTCTCATTTACTCATCAGGATGAGTTATGAGGTGCGCCACCCGGCGAAACGACCACAAGACATAGCTCTATCACCCTATCTAATTACCTAAGGCCCATAACTCACTGAGTTGTGCAGGCTTTCCAATCCTTGGGACTGTTTCAGAAGTTCAGGTTTCTAACTCATTCATGAAGATTTTTATAGTGTTTTAACGTCTGGTTGATATTGTTGTAACATTTTGCGACTATGATACCATGCTTGGTTTAATCTAAGTTGATGGTAGTTGCTTTTGTTATAGTCTTGTTGATTACTGAACTATTTAAGTTTTAATGTAAATGCAGGTACAAATATTTTGGAACCTGCAAACTGATGAGAGCATGTCTTTGGACGGGTAGGGTATGATCCATAGTTTAATGGATGGAACTTTTAAAAGTTTCACACCCAGAAAAGGGAAAATGGTCTTCACTAAATGTTGTTATATATCTGCAGATATAGATGTTTTAAATGGCATACCTTTAGCAACGGAGGGAAATAAACGAAAAGTAGTCCGTGAATGCACTATGCAATTTCAGCTCTAGAAGCCAAACCAATACAGGGATTCATCACAACATAGATGTGGGTGAAACTTCATTCCTTTTCTCCCTTAACTCACAACTTTAAATAAATTGGTGGTAATAGCTTCATATAATTCCTTAATCTCTTTCTTTTATTGTAGTAATGTAAACTGATATGGCTCCGTGTTCTATGCTAGGTTGGGCCATATTATCAAGGTTTGACTTTTGTATGAAAGGTAATAGCTCAAGTTTACAATTGTTAGAATTTAGATCAATGAGATAATGTGCTTAAAATCATTTGGTGCATGCATATTGCAGGTCATGTGTAGGATCAGGGGTTGTCAAAGAGGTTGAAGTAGAGATACAAGGAGGTTGGTGTTCTGATGGGATCCACCTTACCAGCCCATATAGCTTGTGTCATTGTCAAGTATAAAATTGTTTATTTTAACTACAAGTGTTGTTTAGGATTACTTGTTTAGGATTACTTGTACAGGTTGATTTTCATCAATAAGCAATTGTGGTTAAAGATGTTGTTGTTGCGGATTAGAATGACATTAGGAGGATATTTGACATTTGTGTTTTTAATTTTGTATTATCAGGTTTTTAATTGTCATTTAATAGAAAATTAGGAACCGGAAAAAATTATTTTTTTAAAAAAAAAAATTAGGTTATGACACGCAAAAAGGAGTCATAAAACGTGGGTCATAAGTGCGCGTCATAGAGGGATGACGCACAAATGCGAGTCATGAAGATTTATGACTGGTCCATCCTTGACTCGCATTTGCGCGTCATAAGACCTCTTCTTGACTCGCATTTGGAGTCAAGGATAGCCCTTTTTCTAGTATTGACATGACCTTGTTGTGCGTCCCCAATGTACACGTTACTCTATGGTTTTGAGCACTTGTCTATTCAGGGGATTAATAGATCAACATCTTCATTTCACCAAATGTATTCCAGTTACCTTACACATAATAGCTTCGTCTATATTGTACACACGTACCCACCACAAGCATATACGATGACACCAAAGTAACAAGTTGAAGCACTGACCCTCTCTGCGGATAACAACTCCGGAATAAATGATTAGGCCCGGTCATGTGAACCTGTTGTGCGTCCTTGATGTACACATATATCTCCCATGATGGTTGCGAGCTCATCGGAGTCAGCATAACAAAGTGTACATGAAGCATTAACCAGAAGCATTTTAACTTAAATCATAACAGCTCAAATGAAGATGTCGATAAGCAATATCATCTCACATTCCAAATGTCCTTCTCATATTTCTTCCCACTGAAAGCTGAAGTAATACATACCATAAGTATCGAAAGACCACCTTCCCACGTAGTTGGAATAGTTCACCGAACGCCATGAGTTAAGACACTGATTGTCTCTGCGGTTATGACATTTGTCTTCCCGGCATAGCTTCAATTAAGACGAAGTATTAAGTTCATCACGTGTACTCTTTATGCATTCAGATGTATGTCTCTCCCTTGCTGGTTTTGATACCTCAGAATCAACAACACTTTTTTGCACAACAACTTGAAATTTTTGTGAGAAGAACTACATTTGGTTAGATGTATCCTGTGAGAATCAACTGCTACAGAAACACTCTCTGACTATCATTATCAACCGTTATATTCAGTCGGCTATTGCTATGACCATATTGTGAAGTAAACCCGATATTCCCAACTTGAAACTGAAGTAGAATTCCCCGTTCTTTTGACTTAAACTTGCACCAATGTATGACAAAGAGCGGTGTAGAGACTTCATGCAACATCGAATCGCTAAGTACTTTATACTCTTCAACCAACCAACCATCAAGTATAAGACGTACATCACCTCTTGATTATCGACAACTCCATGTGAATTGTGACACTGAATGTGATAGTTATTTTGTGGTAATAGAAAAGAAGAATCACCAAAATAACTAGATATCCAAGTCTTCGTCAATGTAGAGATTAAAAGCTCGAACAAGGATCATCAAGATACTAAGTACACTCACCCGTGAACTTTCACTTCAGTCTCAAATAAATAATACCAAATAAACTCCGTGATCACTTGACATTCCATTTCCAAATTCTTAGCCGACATTTTCCTTTATATTTTTTTGGTTGATTTACAGAGTGCACATTAGAAAGGAACAACAATTCGTGAAGAAAGAGATTCTTCAAGGTCTGGTTTTTGGAAAAGGAGTACCAGAAGTCGGATCATTATTCATTGCAGCTTCACTATCATGATAGTCATCATCAACACCTTGAAGAATAACTGGAGATTGGGTTTCGTGAGTATTCTGAGAAATACTTCAAACTAGTGCATCTTGCTCAATGGAGATGGAAGAAGATGAGCCAAAAGCCAACAGAGACCGAAGAAGGAGCTTCAGAAACTAGATGTTCAACATTCTTTGAAGCTTGGAAGTATTCATCAAACATAAATCCCAGTCATTCTTAGTAAATGGAGCATTAGGTGTCGGAGGAGAGCCGAATGACCATACTTCAAGCATCAATCATCATGTAGAAAGTGAATAAAAATACACTCAATCATGTAGTTTATTCACACTAAGTTTGCCATTTTTGATTGAATACGCACAAAAACCAAAAATTGCATCCAATGTAAGTGAATAAGCATACACTCAAAAATTTCATACGAAGTTTGCCATTTTTGATTGAGTAGCAAGTGAATGAAAAATACTATCAATCAAGTATTTTATTCACCCAAGTAGCAAGTGAATGAAAAATACTATCAATCATGTATTTCATTCACCCTTCTCCCCCTCAAAAATTGCAAACGAGGTTGTAATTTTTGATTGACCAAGTGTATAAGAATTCGATCAAAGATAGGTAGATCCACTTGATGAATGAACGAACATGGAGAAAGCATGAAGCATGTTGTTGAAGATGATCAAAACCAAGAAGATTTCTCTTCTTCCGAAGATAAGGCGCACTGAATCGTACACCTTTCTTTTCATTGATGAACGGGGCCTGAAGTGTTGTCAGCAGACACCATAATGATGAAATTAAGAACCGAGGCTTGAACTGAATTGTCCAAACGTCATAGTCTTTGAAGAACGAGGCCTGAACTGATGTATTCAGACGTCATAAAGCACATGCATCAACATCGACATTCCAAAACTCTTGAAGCTGGAGAAATGATTGCTTTAGGCCTCCAGACTTTGAGTTTTCTCATATAGTGAATGATTGATGTACCTGCAACTGAGTAAGGACTACCTGCACTAACATCACAAACTTGATCGCATATATATGGGTTAGTGACAACAGTATCCAAACCCTTAGGGGTTTCACGATCAACCATGGTATTGCCATTAGTGAGCAACTTTCCGGTAGGTAACCACTTAAGTCCGACGTTCTTAAAAATTCTACCAGTTGGCATCCACTTTTGGAAAGATCTAGGATTGCTAAGTGTCTTATGCATGGTGGAAGACTTAACGTTATTCCTAGATTTAACCGGTTGAATCTTAGCAGTGTACCTCAATAACCTAGGAGGCATCATACAAGGTTGTGAACCTAAGATTCCATCCTTATGAAGCAGTGCCCTTTTCCTAGCTTGTTCTAGATTATAGTTCTTGTCCAAGTCATTTATATTATAAGAATTTTGAATCTTAATGCTTGGTTTTGACACTATTTTCGAACTAATCCTAGAGGGGTTGAAAGCAGGAGTGACTACTTGTTGAGGCTTAGCTGAACCAGAAGCAATGATCTTAGGTAAATAATGTGGAGTGACTGGTTTTGACAAAACTGGTTCCGCATCAACTTGGGAGGCAAACCGTGTTTTTGAAAATATTGGTCATTCAGATCTAAAAGTAGTCGGATGCCTAACAACGGATTGGTTTCTATATGATTGAGAAACCGGTTTCCCCAAGATTGATGGTTTTGCAAACTTAGTGTTCACACTATTCCCTGTTGCTTTTCTTAGCTCATTTTTTAAGGCTGCAATTGTGAAACCCTTTTCCAAAAGTTGAGCTTTGAAATCATCATTTTGGGCCGTCAAAGAGGTTATATGTTCTAAAGTCTTAGTTTTAGTATCTTTGATAGATTCACACAATTCATTACACTGATGTTTCAAAGTCTCATTTTTAGCAAGTAAATTAGCCACATTATGTTCCAATTCAATAACAGCGCATTCATGTTTAGCTTTAACTTCATTACACATATCACACAATTCAGTAATACGGTTTTTCAGATTTTTGATTGTCAAGTTCTTTGTTTCTAGCTGAGCTTTCAAATCATTAATCATAAAGTATTCATGGAAATCAGGAAGTTCCGGATTTTTACATCATTGATTATTTTGAAAACTTTCTTCCTTTTGTTGCATTGCGATTTCAAGTGAAATACAATGTTTTTCAAGTTGCAAAAATCTCTTTGAAAGTTCATTAAAAGTTTCTTTATCAACCGTATCATTTGATTTAAAAGCATCAGCAGTCAACACAGAACTTAACACTTTATCATGTTTAGCATCCTGATCACTTTCTCCCCCTTTATGACTCATATTTGTTGAATTAGACATGGTATTGCTATCAGTCTTTTCCAACAAATTTGTGTCATAAGTGAGTTTGATTTGATCAGTATGCTCCCGTTCATTAGAGAGCACATTATGTTGAACAGTTAAGGGTACCTCAGCACATGACATTTGTTCATTAACCGGTCTAAAATCAGCATCCATGCCATGGGTGACTAGAGTCACTGAACTGCTGGTAGTGTCAAGCTTATCAGTCTCTGATCCTTTACTCATCGTGACACCTAGCCCATCATCCAAAGCTTTACCCGAATCATCAATACCATCACATGATTGTACCAGAGATCCCTTCACTTTGTTGTTATCCAAACGTCTGTGTTGTGCTCTTTCCTCAATGAACGCCTTAATATCACCCATAAGTTGGATGAGTGTATCTCTGAACGTGTCAACCTCAATTCCCGTGTGATCAGTAAAGCACCTTTTAGTCATCTCACTGTAATGGTCATACTCCAGTGTGAATTTTGAGTCAAAGAACACTTGGAGTTGTTTGTCAATCACACAAAGAGTAGCCATGGATCCAAATTTTGAATATTCTTCTTTGTCAAGTTGTTGTTGTAATTGATCTAAGTAAAGAATCATTGTGTCTGTGAAAGTCTCAACATCTTGACCAAAGAGCGTTGTAAATGCACGTTCAAATCCCATCTTGAATCCATTTCCCTTTAAAAGTACCGAGAGGTGTGAATGAAGTAGTCGGAAACATTCAATGGAGCTTTTTTCTGCGTTATTTAACAATTTTTGTGGCTGAAGAAACTCTTTCTCTTGAGAATTCGAGCATGATGATTCCATCTCAGCATAATCTGACGCGAAAATGGTTGTTTGATCAGAAGCGTTTGTCAGTTGTACTTTGTTGTGAATCTTAAGTTCATCGTCCATGTCGTACAACTTGAGTATCTCCGAGATGACAGGATCCGAATTGGTAGACATGATAGTGAATGTGCACGGGATTTTACAATTCTATGATTTAAACCGAGAAATAGATTCTTTCGCGGGATTTTACAAAATCAAGAGAAAAACCGTGACACAATGAGAAACCGTTGGGTTGGTAAATGATGAGATGATTGTTTGATGAGCGTGATGGTTATATGCTTGAAATCCGAACAAATCCCGTAGATATCCAATAAGCCCGAAAATAACTCGATCTAATGTAAGTCTCAATCTAGGGTTCTTGAAGCTTAAGTAAAACTGTTGTCCAAAATTATGAAACCAACATCTCACAAGGTTACAGCAAACTGTTAAAAGGAATTCTTACAAATAAAATCTAACATCTTATAACTACAAGATTCGTCCCTTGTGAAATAAGTCCAACTGAAAATATGTTTCAAGCCCAACTAAATCAATTATAACCATGCAGCCCTATTAAATTCGGTGTACACAAAAACTCAGTCCACATAAACTTGGCCCAAAAGTAACTTAAAGAAAACCCAATAAGAACAAGAAATAGCCCGATCGAAATCCCAGAACATAAAAATTGCACGGCCCCAGATTAAGACTTAGAAAATAATGAGAATATATAACACGTTTAACCCTAAAAACTCTCACATTATCTTACCCTAAGATACCACGCCCCCATCTACAACTTTCTCCACCAAACTTTTATTATCACCAATCCAGATCTTAACTAATCAAGATAATAATCTCAAACCGGTCAATCACAAGTATCAATCTCAGTTTAATCATTCACCAGTATTAATCTCCCCAAACCATCATCACATCACCAATAAATTATGATCGAACACAACCACAACCAGTAACATATTAGAACCAATATCTTCTTATGCTGCTCATTTGGAATCAAGAAATCAAGTTAAAGGTTTGAGGATCCTTCGAAGGGTCTAAGGTAGGTTGCACTTGACACGAAATGAAAAAAAAAACGACAGATCTTTTGTATTAGCTATATGTACGAGTCGTGGTTGAGATTTGTGATGATTTTGTTGTTCCAAAAAACTTAATATGCTTTGAAGATTGAAGTGAAAGTGGAACACAACTGAGATCATATAAAATTCTTTGATTCGTGTCTTGGTTGAGTCTTGTTGTTTGATATAGAGATGTTAAAAGGATTTGGGTTATGTGTGTTGTAGGTTTAGAGTAGTCGAATAGATAATGTTAATAAACAGCACTTCTTTTACATTGTACTTATCTTTCCTATGATGTTGAAGCCAAGGAAGACCAAGGTCTGAGGTTTGTGACACTGAGGTTATGTTGTAAATTAGAGTCGTTGTATGAGAACTGTTGCTGTCAATCGAGTCTAGGTCTCCTTATCTTCTACTTCTTTAGATGTATAGACTAACCGCTACTTTTGTAGAAAATTCGGCAGCATCTCCTTTAGATTTTGCAAATAATTAGATTTTGAAAGAATTAACCGCTAGTAACAGAGAAAACCACTGAAACAAACATAACCGCCACAAAAAAAATAACCACTGCTAAAAGAAAGTGTTGGATCATAGTTTTATTGTTGATTTATGGATTCGGGAGGTCGGGTAACATGGAAGAAGATGACCTCCATGGTTAGTGAGAGAAAGTAGAGAGAGAAGGGAAACTAGGTGTGTTTTATTGATAATAAAAGTGAAAGAGAAAATACACAAAGTCTCACCCCTCCATGGAAGTATGGAGGGGTATATAAAGGCTAACAAACACATAACTTTACAATAATGACGCTTCTAGTCCATGTGTTTGTGCCTTTCAAGATAGATAATGTAATCCTGTAAATGTCGTTCCATTTACGTGTTAGAACCATAAACTTAGGTTCTAACAATCTTCCCCCAATGGGGCGACATAAGGGATTACTTACAACATTTCCTACTAGTAGAAATACAAAATAAAGAAGGGTGTTCATCGGCTCTTCAAGTGCCGAGGATGACTACAGTTGACACTCTTTGTCTTCATCTTGTACCTCGACTTGAGAACTTTTATCTTCACTTGTAGGCAAATGATGTAATATGCATGAAATGGATTAACTTCCCCCCAATTCATGTTGCATGTCTTTAGCAGTTTCTTCGTACACTTCTTTTTGGCGAAGTTTCTGAATCGGCTTCCCCCCAAACTGACAACCGTCTTCAGCAGATTCGAAACTTTGATGTAGTAAACAAGTCTTCTAACTTTTGTTGTTTTGAGTACGCAGCGGAATTTGTAGATGACACAGTAAACCACACCAAGCAAATCTGAGTAGTTAAATTATCACGGTTATACTCAATGCGGAAGCTCTGTTCGGGGGTAACATGCCAGAAATCAACAGGATATTCTCACATATGTAGGCTACTTGGCACTTCACAATCCGCGAGAGTCGAAACGATTACACCAATCATCACAAAACTGAACCACTGATCATCTCTGCGGAGGTCCTCCAGTAGTAATGAAGTTGTAAACTCGATCACGTGAGTCTATTAAGCGTCCTTGATGTGCACATTTCTTCCCCCTAAATGCAGATCCTCGTGGAAAATGAGTGTTTTCGCAAAGACGTCAAGCACCCTCAACGTCAAGTCAAAGAAACACTCTCTCTCTTCCCCCACGATGTCTTCTTCGAAATCGGAAGCATACACACTATGTTAACGATGAGAATCGGAGGCAGCGTAACCCCATATGTCCAATTAACCAAGCAAGTGTGTAGTGCCATAACTAGCCCCATGAGAATCAACTGCTGATAAACATCTCTACTCTTTAATACTTTTCTCAACCAACTCTTTACCGACCCCATTATCGTTCTGACGGCTTTTTGTAGTGACTACTGATGGAGAAAACTCAATATTATGAACTTGAGAACGGAGTAAAATAACCCAAACTTGTGACTTAAACTTGCACTAATGTATGACTAAGAGCGGCGTAGAGAGTTCGTCCACCATCGAATCCCTAAGTACTCTATACTCTAGCACCATCAAGTATTAGATGTACATCACCTCTTGAGTATCCACAACTTTGTGTGACACTGAGCACTACAACGTAACTCCCTTAAAGTGATAGCTATACACGCAGAACCATCAAGCATCATGTATAACTAGACAACTCAAGTCTTTGTCATTGTAAAGGTTAAAAGCTCAAACAAGGATCTCGAAGAATCTTGCATCCAACCAACCCCGATATCTTGAGATACTAAGTACACGCACCCATGAAATTCCACTTCAATCTCAAATAAATAATAAAGAATTATCGCCGTAGTCACATCTTGCGGTTAAACGCTCAAAACTAGCCTTTTGACTTTTTAAGTGAACTTGATAATGGTTTCCCGATCTTGTCAAAAAATGTATCCGTATCCCCGTGAAAATTTGTAATTAACCAAAATACCACTCCTTTTCGCCAAACATAATACCAAAAATTATATGATGTATTAAAAATACATTTGATACTAAATAAATATTTCAGCCCAATCTATTTAAATCTGGTATAACCAACCAACTTCTTTTATAATTCACTTCCGACCTATCACACAAAAATCTGTTAGCCCACTCTAAGTATAACAACTCGTTGCAGGTTATTAACAAAATTTTGATGTTTAATCGCGGGCCCAAAGTTGAAAAATCTGATCCAACCTTCCAAAACCAATAACCGTGTAAAATGATATAACCCTAAAATTTTACAACTCTAATCCTTTCATACATCCGCCCCCATCCTTACATTTCTCTCTTCAAACACAGTTAACACCCAATCTACACTACCAAAAAAACATATCTCATCTCAGACCTTCTTTCTTCTCAAATCCAACCACCAAATCGATCAAACGACTCATCTATATCTCAGTTTCTATCAACCATAGTCGAACAAACCATAATCACCTTCATCTCTTCCAATCCGAGCACCATGAACCCATGTAATATGACGTTTTTGGCTTCAAGATCTCTTAAACGAGGTCTAAGGTAGGCTTTAAAGTCGTTTGTTTGTGTTATACATTAAACGAATCCAAGAAAGTTTATAACATAATTGTGATAACACTTTCTTTTATATTCGGATATTAATTAAATGAAGGTAGGTTTTAAAAAAAAATTCGATCTATGAGGATTTCCTTTTCATGTGTATGATCTTTTAAAGGTTTTGAGAGCACGAAAAAGATAACTGAGATCTTGTAAGTGATATTGATTTTGTATTCGAGTCTTGTGGTAGTTAGGAGAAGTTGAGATGGTTGTTGTTGTTAGTTGTTGTAGGCTGTGACGTGAGTTGGATATGGGATAAGGGTAGATGTTGGATATGGGGATTGGTTCTTGTTGAATGATGTCTCTTGTTTTGTGCTTCTCGTCATCATCTTTTACATTAATTGTTTACTTGAACCGATGATGTGAATATGTGATGATACTGAGGTCACAAGAGTGTTTGGTATATTGGTTTTTGGCTTGGTCAGTCGTCCTCATTTCTGCTTCATCTTATACTTCTGTAAAGTTCTCGATAGTTTTTCATTCAAAAAGATTTCGAAAAATTTCAACTTATCGAGAAACCTTTTTATCGAGAAGTTTTATCGAGAAATATTACTTATCGAGATCTTTTGTTATCGAGAACTTAGACATATTGAGAACCTGGTTATCGAGAAAAAAGATTTCGACAGTTTAGGGTTTAATGTTCTCGATAACATGTATTTTCTCGATAACAAGTACCTTTCGAGAATTTCTTATACAGGAAATTTTGAATTTTTCTGGCGATTTTATCCGTTGAGATTCCGACCAGTTTAGCATAGCCCAGAAATAAACCCACTTTTCCAGTTTTAGACCAGTTTTTAGACCCTTGTATCTGAACCAGTCATTGACCAACTTTATTCACGGATGTGGTTCAAACCAGTCACAAAGTATCTTAGTTAACATATATGAGTAATATTATGACAAAAATAAGGCACGAAAAACATATATGAAAACACTGTTAACAAAAGTTGGACTGTTATTGGACTGTTTGACCATTTAGGATACACGAATGAATCAATGAACAGCTGAACCCACAAAAATATGACAAACAGTTAAAGAAAATGGTGAAAACAGTTTAAAGATTACAACTTTGACAAGATAAAACCACAAAATCAACAAAATAATAACCTTGGCTCTGATGCCACTTGTTGGATCGTAGTTTTATTGTTGATTTATGGATTCGGGAGGTCGGGTAACATGGAAGAAGATGACCTCCATGGTTAGTGAGAGAAAGTAGAGAGAGAAGGGAAACTAGGTGTGTTTTATTGATAATAAAAGTGAAAGAGAAAATACACAAAGTCTCACCCCTCCATGGAAGTACGGAGGGGTATATAAAGGCTAACAAACACATAACTTTACAATAATGACGCTTCTAGTCCATGTGTTTGTGCCTTTCAAGATAGATAATGTAATCCCGTAAATGTCGTTCCATTTACGTGTTAGAACCATAAACTTAGGTTCTAACATAAAGGTAACCGCTGTTATCTTTATAAGTTAAACGCGACCCAGATAACCGCTACTAAGATCTAACCAAAAGATAGCCGCTGGGACAAAGAGATAACCGCTGCAATTATCAAACCGCTGGTATGGACATAGAAACCGCTGTGCAACAATACAAAGAGGACCACATGTCACTGACTGTACTATATTTGTCCTTTTGCAGTAGCAACAAACCGCTGCCAAGAATAAAGAAAGACGCTGCCAAGAAACTAATTTGTAAAACTCACGGATAACAAAAAGGACCACTATAAAACATGAAAAATGGACAACCTTGTTAACAAAATGGTATATTCCAACGATTTTAAACCCAAAAGTACAACCTTTTATCAAATCTAATCACGAATCAAGCTCACACACATGAGTACCAAGAGAGAACTATTCGAACCATATAGAACACATAAAACCAAGACCAAATCTGATAAAAACCAAGTCCTAAGATGAAACCTTGGCTCTTGATACCAATTGTAGAACACTAAAAATATATCATGTATGGTTCTTTGTGGTTATGGATCTAATAAAGAAGAAGAAAGAAAGAAAGAATGAAAGAAAGAGGAAGATGAGATTTTAGAGAGAGAAAGAGTAGAGAGAGTGAAGCCTTAGAGAGAGAAAGTGGAACCAAAAAAAAAAAATAGATTGAGAAGGCTTACCCTCTCCAAGGATGGAGATGGTATTTATATGTACACGGGTTTTTGCCACTTGGGCTGCGGATCAGGTATACAGTGGGTAATGACCCGTCCTTCTTCCGCGAACTAACTACTTCTAATCTACGTTTTACTAACTAATATAAATACTATGAGCTAAACAATGCTTAATCATATTTGGGGTGACCGAATCTTTCTTATACAAAAATTGTATTCCTAACACAGTTTTCACACCTCGCTGAGACATAACGATCCAGGAAAACACTGTATTCCAGGGAGATTTGGCCTAAGCTGTTTGACTCTAGTTGACCATTTATCTTAGTTGACTTTTGTTGACTGTTTCAGAGCCAACTAGTGACTCAAGGTTTTGAAGTATGAACAAATTCTGTAGGTGTGTAAGGTTCTATTGAGATATTTGGGATGTAGATGTTGGTTAGAGAATGACCAAAATCATATATGTGTGGCATATCTTGACCTATAAAAGACAACAGAAGTAGTGTGAGTAAGTAGCAAATATTTGTCTAGTTTGTTCGCATACAATAAAAAAATGGAGTTTCAGTTATCTTGATTCTATTCTATGAGATAAACCAAACATTCCCTAATTCAATTTTCTTCAATAGAACCATTTTGAAAAATATATTTGTTGCTTAATTTAACTAATGATTATGCATGTTTGAGAAAAACGGTTTTGGCATGTATTAACAATGCATAATTGTGTATTTATTACATTCCTAAATGTAAAGATTTTTATGAAAACGAATTGGGGATTATCATGCCTTTTCTCAATCAAGCAATTCCTATGTCTAGGGGAGTCATAATAGTTGTGCATTTCTTAATTCTAGTGTTAATTGTAAAGATTTACATTAAAAATCGAGAATCCCCAAATTTTGATTTTATGTTCATATTAACACTAGATTCGAATTTATAAAGAAATCAATGAAATAAATCATAATTGATGATGTTAATGATATTATGAATGATAATGCTTGATGATTGTATCTTAGATTAAATTTTTAATAGTGGATTTTGAAGATTTAGGTGGTTTTAGGTTTCTCCGTCACTGCAGTAAAGAAAGTGGGTGTTTGGATTTTGAGTTTCTGGAAATGAGAGGGGAAAAGTGGGGTACGTTTTTAAAAACACAGATAGTCCCTTAAATATTGATAACGCTCTAATTATACATATTCCCGAGCATTATATTATATGTTTTATGATCATTTAGTGTGAACTTTTGCTACTTAATAGCATGAAATGAATGCAGGTTCACTCTCGGATGCTCTGAAGCAAGAAACATAAAAAATCACTACTATCTCATCATTCGAATTAAATAAATATGAAGTCCATTATATTAGTCTTTTATTCTAAGCAAGTGCGCCGGTTTTCCAGCTCAGTGCGCCATACTTGTTCTCTCGGTCAAAGAAGTCAAGAAATAATATTTAATAAAAGTGCGCCGGTCTTATAGCCGATGTGCGCCGTACCTCCTCTTCATTTATCAAATTTTGGCGCCAAGAAAATAGCTAAGTGCGTCGCACTTACAATCAAAGTACGCCGTACTTCGCCTATCAGATAGCCTATAAATAGAGCTCATTTGCTAGCATTTGAACTCTCCACTCTACAACCAATTTTCACTAAGTCAAGTTAAGAAGTACAACATGATCCTGAGCCATAAGCAGACGTGAATGAATCAGAACAGAGGCGTTATATACTTGTTGGTGTCGAACTCTTGGTTACTTGTAACACTTGTGTAATCCATTCGATCAATCCAATCCGTATGTCTCTTGTTTACTATTTAATCATTTCTGTTGTCATGAACTCATTATCCATGAGAGGCTAAACCTCTTGTGACTGTTTGGATATGCGAATATAATAAGGTGATTTATGATTATGCTTTGATCTTTATCAATTTCAAGTTTATACTTTGAACTATTGTATCTCTAATCTTATCATGTTTATTTATTAAAACTGATTGAATATAACCTGTTGGGATAGGTTGAAAGAACCAATTTGTTACATGAAATTCTAGAAACTTGTCTGCGTTTTTAGCCTTTGAATGGAGAAACCGCTTAGGAGAATTAATAATAATCTAGACTTGATATAGAATACTATCTCGAGAGAAATCTCTTGGTGGATAAATATAAATCTTGAATTGAACCTAACATGTAACACCCCCATTTTCGCGGTTCGCAGCGGATTTAGGGTTGGGGTATTACTTCATGGAATCACAGTTACAGTAATAGAAAACGACTCAAAAAGATACGTTTTTAGAAAATGAGTTATCATTCATTAAATTATCAGAGTTTTTACAGTAAAAGATATACTTTTACTATTAATGAGGTCCCAAAGTCTAGGTGAAAGATTATGTTTGAATGATAAACGGTTTGAAAGTCCTCCAAGTTCAGTGCCTCCTCCTGCCATAGCTCCGTATAGTAGTATACCTAGGATACATGCTTAGAAAGTCAACACTAGGTGTTGAGTGAGAGTCATAGGTTTAAGTGATAGTGAATACAAGTTCCACAGGGTTCAGTTGATACACCCTTCAAGGAAAATGTAGTGTTTATGATAATTGTAATGCATTCTACAATTATCAAGAGTGGGGTATATTGCACTAAGCTCATGAACCACACGTTAACAGTCCAGGTCATGGGGTCTGCAGACCAACCATGAGGGGACGGGAAGGATAGCTTGCCAAAGGTAATCCTTCGGCAGGTTC
Source organism: Artemisia annua (assembly GCA_014162995.1). Taxonomy (NCBI): domain Eukaryota; kingdom Viridiplantae; phylum Streptophyta; class Magnoliopsida; order Asterales; family Asteraceae; genus Artemisia; species Artemisia annua. The sequence continues at coordinate 28,325 of LBNU01033199.1, forward strand.
AAATATAATACTTATTGATACCCTCCAGAGAGAGGTAGTATCAACAGGAGTTGTCAAACTCCAATAGATCTATCAATTATATTCGCGTTCACTTGTGTAAAATATCACAAGCGATTAGATTCATGAATTTGGTTATGTAGTGGTGGCAGATAGTTTACTTGTGCAACAACCAAAGAAAAAGACTTGTATTCCTTTTAAATGAAAAGTAAGCATGTATCCCCCTCACAGGGTTTGTAAAGCATTTAGGGTGAAAAGTTAAAAAGGTGTGAGGCTACGAAACTCACCTGGGCTTAAGGAAATTTGACTGATGTAAAAAGTGACTCGGAAACTAGACTACCTTACTCACGTATCCTGATGGTGTTGTAGGTGTGGATGTATGTCAAGCTTTAGTTATTTAGTTCAAGTTTCTTAAGTAATCATTTTTAAGTTTTTTAGTGTTTTAGTTATAACATAACACCGTTAAGGCCATCACAATCCAGAAGTATAAGACTCCTCACATGAAGCTCCTTACTATTATATTATATTATCAACATAATACCGTTTCAGGCAATCATAATTCAGAAGTTAATACTCCTCACATGAAGTTCCTTACTATTGAGTTATGTGTTTATTTGGAGTTTAGTTATAACATAACACCATTCGGGCCATCATAATTCAGAGGTCATGCAATAATCGTTTGAGGAGCCAGGGCACTTTAAATCGTAAACCCAGCAAACTCGTCAAAATGAAATATCCACATGATACCCCTCACATGAAGCTCCCTAGTATTGTGTTATGCTTCTAACTTTAAATATTTTCACTTTATACCCTTATAGTTTATATATTTACAAAAACTACCCTAGACTTATTAACTTGGGATAATTACCAAAATAGACCGGGCAACCAATGTTTAGGCATTTCTAGGCTGATTTTTAAAAATTCTCTATTTAGAATTGGATGCCCTGGGCAACTATTGTATAGCCAACAACTGGATGACACGTGTCCGACCACCACTGTTGGTACGAGGTAAATGTATCGTATTGTATTTTGGGCAGCCATCGTATTTTGGGCAACTAATACTTGAGCAAATGGGTACTTTGGTTATTTCACATGGATTAAAATAATAAACTTTAACCACACAGAATAACATAGAGATTAGGAAGAGCACTGATGTCTTTCACTTTTCCCATAAGTGACAAGTTAAAATCTCTATCTGAAAAACATGTATCATCAAGAACCAATGAAGGTACTTCCTGTTCCTGAGAAACTATATTGGTTTTACCCGATTTAAGAACAGAAGCAAAAGAACCTGACGAGTTCCCCACGTTCCTCTTAAAGGGAACAAAAGAGTTCCCCGAGGTTTTACGTTGTCTTTGGTAACGAACAATGTTCGCATAGAGATGATGACTGCCAATCCAGATAGTACACAAGTTTGCAACTAGACGATCCAAGTTTTCAACCTTAATAAACCGAACAAATGCGAAACGTTTACCTGCTTTAGACCGCTTGTAAGTTATGTAAACATCCACCACGGTGCCGTACTCATTGCAGGTCCCCCAAAGATCACGGGCCGAGATGTGATCAGGGAAATTAGTCACGAAAATTTATTTAGAGATCTTTTGAGTAAGGTCCTCCTTAGATCTTTGAGAATTCCAGGTGCGATCCCCCATGATGATAACCGAAAACAAGGAATGAAAAAAGAATTACCACACCAATTGAAATTGAATTAGGGATCTGATGATGTGTGGAATCGCCATAGCAAAATTGGAAGGAGGGATATGATGATGTGTGAATTGAATTAGGATTGAATTAAGGATCTAGTAAACCAATCATATGTGACTAACCGATCATCTGTGAATTAATTTTAGTCTCGTGTATTCAAGAATTTTAAGGAAACTTGGAGTATTTTTCCTTTACTTTTTTTTCTAAGTCTAATTTATTTCGTATACATACGGTCCTAGCAAAAGTTAATGGGAAAAATACTGTATAATGTGTGAAATGACCAAAAAAACCAGTTGCCCTTTTATGGTTGCCCAATTAAAAATAGTTGCCCAAAATACACATACGTGACACGTGTCTCAGTATGATGGAAGTTGCCCAACCCTAAAAGTTGCCCGGTCTAATATGAGAATTTTTAAAAAATGGCCTAAAAATGCCCAACCGTTGGGCAACCGGTCTATTCAACTATTTATCCCTATTAACTTATATTATTAACTATCTAAACTTGACACAATTAGTCCCTATTCTTATATATTTTAGGAAAATGGCAGAAATAACCCTTAGACTTATAACTTTTCAAAATTTACCATTTATACCCTTAACTTTATAACTTTTGCAAAACTAGTCCTTATAATTTTATAACTATTTTACTTTCTATCCTAAGGTTATATAACTTTGCAAAAAGGGTCCTTATACTTATAACTTCTAAGAAATGTCAAAAATATTCCCTAGACTTAATATTTTTAGAAAGTTACTGATGAGACGAAAAATGTTACGTTTTTAGGGGTCGGTTTGAGTCCTAATTCGTATGTTTTTGGTTTGGATTTCACCCAAAGTCGTTTCTTTTCTCATTTTAGGTACTTTTGAAGGGAAAATCACAAAAGAAGCATTTTCGGGCGTTTTCAGAGTGAAAAAGTGCGGAAAACAACAAAAACTCAAAAGACCTTAAAGATTACTGAAGGTGACGCCGTCACACTCTACAAGGTGACGCCGTCAGGAACAAGTGAAGTCCAGAATTGGAAAAATACTCGTGACGGGCCAGAGAGTTCGTAGTGCAATTTGGAGACGCCGTCAACCAAGGCCGTCAGATCTGGAACCAGCAACTATGACCACGTCAACTGAGGCCGTCTGGAAACCCTAATCGCCGAGCTGACAACGTCACCTATTGGGCTGACGCCGTCAGCCCGCGTTTTCTATATATATAGAATGATTTTTCTTTATTTTAGAGAACTTGATATAACTTGGAATACCATAAGTCGAACTTTGGAGTGGAGAACTTTAGGGTTAAACCCTAGTACGTGTATTAGAGGCCTTAGAGGGTATCCTAACCCCTCTAACTTGCATGTTTAATCCAAGATAAGTCTTTATTCATACAATATGTCTATGTGTTGTGTGATTTATGCTTGTGCTTGTCTTTCTTTCAACATGCTAGGCTAATTTACCTTGTGTTTGCTTAGATCTAATGAAACCTAACTATTGATTATCATGTGATGTGCATGTTGTGATTGTATTTGGGTAAATGTTTCATCTACGTTAGACTAGAGAAAACTGGCTAACCTCCTATACGGTAACAAGCTTGAACGTCTTTAGAAACGTGAATCGTATGTGCGTTATCGATTTTAAGGTAGTATTTCATGCATAGGTTGCTATCGGTGAGCTCATGATAGGATGCTTGACGTATCGTCATAGAGTGAGGTAGGAACTTATAGAGTTAGGGAATTGAACGCACTCCCTACGACTTGTTAGGAATACACCCGTCATCCACGCAAACTCAACATACTAATTACATGGTAAAAGATAGTTAGGGAGTAATGAAATCTAAGTAAACACTA
>LBNU01033199.1:40620-52249 GCA_014162995.1 Artemisia annua
CCAAGATACCGAACTTAAAAGTGGCAATCCACCCTGATTACCCTGAACAACAGGTATCACTTGGGGGCTCGTTGTCAGCCGTGTGCGTACTCCTGCAAAAGAACCTGAATATCTTCGTATGGGAACCAAAGCACATGACTGGCGTACCCCGGTCAATTTCAGAACATAAGTTGCAAATCTGACAAGGATACCCACCAATAAGGCAGAAGAAGCGCGACCAAGCTCCAGAGCGTGCGAAAGCAATCTTGGAGGAAGTACATAAGCTGGTGGACGCGGGCATTATGCGAGAAGTCTATTATCATGACTGGCTGTCTAACCCAGTGATGGTTAAAAAGAGCAATGGCAGTTGGCGGATGTGCGTAGACTTCACTGATCTTAACAAAGCATGTCCACAGGACTGCTATCCACTACCAGAGATAGATTGGAAAGTGGAGTCCCTATGTGGATACCCCTTTAAATGCTTCTTGGACGCATACAAAGGGTACCACCAAATCGAAGTGGCTAAGGAAGATGAGGAAAAGACAGCTTTCCATACGAGCCAAGGTGTCTATTGTTACACGAAGATGCCTTTTGGACTGAAGAATGCGAGTGCCACCTACCAGCGTTTGGTGGATAACGCATTTGAAAAGCAAGTGGGTCGCAACTTGGAAGTCTATGTTGATGACATAGTAATAAAGAGCCATACTGAAGATGAAGTAGTGCGCGATATTGAAGAAACATTCAAGACACTACGGAAAATCAATATGAAGCTAAACCCTAAGAAGTGCACTTTTGGCGCTACAGAAGGCATGTTCTTATGATACTTGATAGAACCGGACAACATTAAACCATGCCCAGAAAAGACAGAAGCAGTCATACAACTTCCCTCACCACGCACGTTGAAGGAAGTCCAATCCTTGAATGGAAAGCTAGCCGGTCTAAACAGATTCCTATCCATGTCAGCAGACAAATCACTACCACTATTTAAAACACTCAAGAAGTGTACAAAAAAGGGAGATTTTCGCTGGACTACCGAGGCGGAGGAAGCGTTTCAGCAGCTTAAGCAAACAATAGCAGCGCTTCCCAAGTTAGTCGCACCCCGACCAGAGGAAGAGTTGATAATGTACTTGTCCACAACTCACGGGGCAGTAAGCGCAGTGCTATTGACGGATAGGAATTCAGTACAAACACCTGTGTACTTCGTAAGCAAAGCGCTTAAGAAAACGGAGATCAACTATAGCCTGATGGAAAAGCTGGTACTGGCACTAGTGTTTGCAGCCAAAAGACTGAGCAGATACTTTCAAACGCACCCCATAGTAGTGATCACAAATCAACCTATCAAGCAAGTTATCTCCAAGCCCGATGCTTCTGGGCGATTGCAGAAGTGGAGCGTATTGCTAGGAGAGCACAACATCTCCTATAGACCACGCACCGCAGTCAAGGGTCAGATACTTTCGGACTTCATCATCGAAAATCCAGACACCGATGACATACCTCAACACCCCAAGGTTGAACTGCAAGAACCATGGATCCTTTTCACGGATGGATCTTCATGTGTAGATGGTTCAGGCGTGGGCCTTATCCTTACCAACCCAGAAGGAATGGAATTCACATATGCCCTGCGCTTTGAATTCACCGCCACAAATAACGAGGCAGAATATGAAGCCCTAATCGCTGGACTACGCATAGATGCCAACTATCCGCACAGCAGAAGTTAACATCACCACAAATGATGATGAGCGGCGCATAGACTTGGATCTTCTGGAAGAAAGGCGTGAACGTGCAGCGATATGAGAAGAAAAAGCCAAATCAAGAATGAAAGGATACTATGATGCCAAGGTACGAAGCACTTCATTCAGACCAGGCGATTTTGTATACCGTGAAAACGACTCAAGCCGCGCAGAAGACACTGGAAAACTAGGACCCAAGTGGGAAGGACCTTACGAGGTCGTTGAAGCACTTGGAAAAGGAGCGTACAAGCTGCGCGATAAGGATGGCCATGAGCTACAACGCACGTGGAACATTCGCAATCTCAAGAGATGCTATCTTTAGAACAGGCTATGGCCCAACATGGACACTCACGCACTTTAGAAAGTGCCCCAATAAGGATCCATGTATTTTTATTTTTCTACTTTATCTAGATAAGTAACGTTTCTATTTTACAAAAACTTGCAAGTATTAATTCAAAATTCGCGGTTTATAGCTAACTCCGCGACATAATTTCTTTACATTGTTATTTAAATACTATTTATGTTTCAATATGTTGGTTACATTACCTTTCGCCTACATGGCGTGCATGCACTTACTAATACCCACGTTGGTAAAAGGATGAGTTAACCTAATAAACAACTCGTTGAGTAAGAGGGTTGCAAACCCATCAACATTGGATCACGCAACCTTGTTAAACACCTTGCGCTCAAGACGTTGGCGCGAGCTCCTTGCACACCCCACGATGGATGCGCAATATTGCACACTGTGCGCGTTTAACAACTTAGGAAACCAAGACTCTTGATTCCTTAAAATAATATTCGCAATACGACAAGTACACTTACAAAAATTCATAGACGACTATGATTTTTTTTCCTAAGTTAAAAATTCCATACCCGAATATGGTCTTTACTTTGTAAACTTTATACATGATTATGATCTTTTAAGCACGCTTTGGATACTTAGATGTCTTAATACAAAGATACGTAAGTTATGTACAAACTGCGCTCAAAGTATACACAAAAGAACAACGAGTTCAAACATAAGCATAAGTACTTGGGAATTATAAAAATGCTAAGTACAAAAGAACTTCTTATATATAGAGGACATGTTTATACAAATCTGTTCAAAAATGCTAAGTACAACACCTAAAAGCTATGCGTACGCCTTAGCTGGGTGGGGTTCCCACAAAAAGCTGCTTCCTTAGCATCCCCGAGCCTTCTCAGCAACTCAGCATCACTGAGGGAAACGGTGGCCACGGTGACAGGCACACCGTCCGACCTAGGAAGATGAGCTGCGCCGAGGCCGCACAAAATAGCCTTCCCCTTGACGCCCTTCTTCCTGGCAACCCTGGAGGCGTGGGCAGTTAAGGATCTCTGCAAAGGTACCTCTTTCTCAATAATGAATGGATTAAGCAAATCACGCGGTTGAGCGAAGAGAGGTACCTTCAACTGCGCAACGTCAGGCTTCAGGTAGAAGTCTGGCTGCTGATCAGCATCATCCTGCAGATGCCTCGGCAAAGTGAGCCCCGCCATGATCACGTTGATCGGATAGTCTTGATCGCGCTCCAACCGCGAGATCTGGGGAAGATCAACTACCTTCAGCTCTTCCATAGCAGCGACAAGCTCATCATGGGCGCTTGGCTTATACCCAGGAACTTCAGCAAGCGGCACAGTTAACAGCTTGGCCTCGTCCAGCTTATCTGCAGCCAAGGTCTTGCCGTGCGCCACGGCGCATTCCACCACCTTTCCAAAGGCCGTCGTGACCTCTGGAGACTCCAGCGTGCACATGGCAGCCAGGCGAAGGCCATGGCTGATCAACCACCTACGCAAGTAATACAGTGTTAGTATGTTTGAACAAGTCTAAATATAAAAGCAGGAAATAAAGAAGTAATGGAATTACCTGCGCTCAGCTACAGACGAAACCAGATGAGGGTACAACTCTTCGTCATACTCTATGCTGAGTTTGCGCAGCTTCTCCTCCTGCGTCTTCAACGCAGTCTCCACCGCACAACGGAACTCGTCCAGCTGAAAGAACAAGTTGACCTTGTTGCGCTCCAAGTACTTAAGAGCCCACAGACATGTGGACTTGTACTGCGCAAAGGAGGCTTGCTCCTTCTCCACTTGAGCCATGAGAGCAATCCTCCCATCAGCCAGCCTCCGCGCATACGCGTCTGAGCGTTCCAACTCAGCCTTGGAGCTCACCAGTTCAGCCTTGGAGCTCGCCAACTCAGCTTGGGCCGCCGCCAACTGCGCCCTCAGACTGGCGACTTCCTCCTCCTTCTGTGACGAACGGCTACTCTCCCCAGCGTAGCCCGTCCTCACTTGCGCCACCAGCTCGGCCTGGCGCGCAGTAACAGAGGCCAACTCCTCCATCAAGAAGTCCAAAGACTTGGACTCCACCCCTATGTCCCTCTGCGCAGTCTCCTCATCCAGAACAGGACTCACGCGGGGCGACGCACTCCCATCCTGTGCGTCAGCATCCTTAGTCGGCTGCTCACTGCGTGAAAGAAAAGACACAAACATTACTTAAGGCGTATGAAGAAGAGGAGAATGCAAGAAACCCTAAGTATATTACATCCACGCTACTTACATGGGGGGAGGAGATGAGGCCACTTCCTTCTCCACCTCAGTCGCGGACGCGTCTTCTCCCATAGACTTCTCAGCATCAACACTGCAAAAACGAAGAAACAACTTAGAGAAAATGTACAGTTGACAGAAGCTTACGAATATTCAAAGGACACTTACTCCATGTGCGCATCCTCTAAAGATGCACCTTCCTCAGCCTCTGAACGCGTCCTCTTGGAAGGACCCTCAACATAACCACCAGTAGGCGCACGCTTGCGCGTCAACAGCTGGCTCTACTCTTCCTCCTCATCAGAATCATCCACGATGATCCTCACAATGTTTGAGGAGTCAGGAGGAGGCTGCGCAGCGTCTGGTGCCTGTTCCACCGGAGGGGTCACAGTCTGCACCGGCGTCGCTTGCAACGCCGTAGAAGGAGAATCCTCATGCTCTTCAGTAGCCATCTCCACGACGCGCCCAGCAGTCGTAGCTAGGATGGGCGTCTTACCCTGCCTCAGTGGGCGCACCCCCACTGTCACAGTCCTGGGCTTCTCCAGGCGAACAACGCCGAACAAATCCATTTCTGCGAAAACACAAACAAATAAACATGTTACATAACTTATGGATAGAGAAGAGCGCTTACACTAAATACGACACAAAGAATGAAGGATGAGCACCCACCCCGACCATTCTCGTCCAAGAACGTTGGCACCTCCGTCTCAGGCAGGAAGTAGTTCTGGCTAATGCCCACGTGCACCAGGAACTCTTTCGGGTACGAACTGATGGGGATGCGGTTCTCATCAATGATGTCCGTATGGTCAGCATTGTACCATCCATCGAGTGGGCGCTCATCCCTCGGTAAAGTAGCCCGGGTATAGAACTCGAAGTCAAAAGGAAAGACGGCGGCATCGATCCAAAAGAACTGCTCCCTCCAGTGGCGCAATGAATCCACCTTCTCCGTATAACACTGTAGTGGTCCTACGCGCTTGGAGAAGGTGACCCATCCATTTAACCACGTCGTATGATAAAACGCGCGGAATAAATAGACGGTGGGGTTAATCACTAACAAGCGACAATTAACCTCGAAGTTGGAGATCTTGGCAGCGCCAATACAGTGCAATTGGGAGATGTGGAGTTGGTAGTAATTGAGAATAACGCTCAGGAATACGGACAGGGGTACGCGCTGATTCACCCACTCAAAAAAGCGCGTATAAACCCCAACCTTCCCAACGGGGAAGTCCGCGATGGTGTCATTGGGACCTGGCACCTCTGGGTGCAGGGCCAATGGGATGAAATAGTCCGAGGTGAACTGCGTCAGTTCCTCCTCGGACATATCGGCGGTGAAATCGTGTAATTGGAGAATCATTTTTTCTAAAATTAAGCGCACGCGCTGATTACCTAAGGTATAGAAGGTTGTTTGAGAAGAAATAGTGAAGCTTTGCAAATGGAGATAAGAACGTTTTACTGTGATAATCACAGTAAAAAGGGGGAAGGTGGTTATATAGTATTCCACTCACCACAGATGCGCGACACGTGTAACCCACTAACTCAGATCGTGTAGCTGGGAAATAAAACGGTACAGGACACGTGGATAGCCTCTCCATTTACCGAGGTACTTAAAGTGAACTTTTTTGGACTAGATACATGTTATGTGTATTTTGGCGGTTTATATTCGAATTTTTCCCGCGTACGCGTTGGGAATAATTTGGACACGGCTATTAGTCTAGCATCCGCAGGTTTTACCCTGCGCACACTAGACTGGGGGGACATGATGACGTATAGTCTATATTCGGGTCACGAATCCGAATATCATGCCTCACTAACATTTAAGCCCACTACGTGTGGGCTACTATGATAATGGTTTGGGCTCACGAGGCCCAAACCCAAAGTTATTTATGGATTAGATATAGGATATCTCCTAATAAGGAGATATATATTGAATATCCGATATCGGTAGATACACCGAAGAGTGAGGAACACGAAACCTTATCGGTTCCATGTGTATATATAGGGCATCATAGCTCTCATCAAAGGTACGACTGACAACCCTAAATTCTTCACATAACCCTAAATCGATTACTTACTCTCACACCGGAGGATAATCGGGGGAAACAATCCCTCGATAAGCCTAACGGTGTTTGTTTGCTCTCTTAGTGCGCAGGTCTCAAGCATTAAGATCTAATTGGTACGAGAACAGGAACACAAACAAGGAACGCCCAACTTTTGTATCAACACTCATCCCTCGCGTTGGAGCAGCGTTGAGCTGCACGTTGTTCTACCAACGCCACGTTATAACGTTGCGTTTATAAAAAAAAAATACCTTTTGAATAAAACGGCTAGTTTTTAAAAAAAGTTGTCAAAATTTTTTTTAAACCCTTATAAATACCCACACCCTATACTTCTATCCTCACAAACAAAAAAAACCAACTCATATACTCATACGATCCAAGTTTTTTGAACTTAATGGGTTTTGAAAATGTTTTCCCTAACCCGAACGTCGGATTTCTTCAAACCAAAACCCACTTAATTTGACACTCGAACAACAACAACAATTGATGTACATGTGGCAACAAAATTTCCAACGAAACCAAAATGAGCAACAAACACAAGCACAAACACCATCACAAAACCAATCCTCACAAGCGGCATCTATCGACCCCGAAGCTACGTCTCCACGAAAACACAAACGTGGTGGTAAACGAACGGCCGAAAAAGCCAAAGAACCCAAGGTGTATGATAATAAAAATCCTGACGTGATTAGTACTACGATATGTTTGACACCGGAAGAGGAAGTTTTACTTGTCACGTGTTACGTGGCCGTTTCCGAGGATAAGAACGTTGGTGTTTCTCAAAAGGGGACCACGTTTTGGTATCGTGTTATGAACGAGTTCAACTAGAAAAATTTCCAAGTTTGTAACAAAGATATGTAAACAAGCAAGTGACATACGTTGAACGCAAATTGCCAAAAGTTTCTAGCGGTTTACAAACGTGGCGTTCGCTTGCAAAAAAGTGGTGAAAATGAAGTGGATAGTATGAGAAATGCTAGAAAAATGTATCGTGACGAGCATAAAGGGATTTCGTTTGCTCAAGAGGGTGCGTGGTTAATTTTGAAGGCGTGTCCAAAATAGGACGCGGCGGCACCGATTGACTTAACCGGAGACATTCCTAGTCAAAGTAACCAAGAGCTATTCGGTGATGATGCACGACCACGTCCGGCCGGGAAACCACGCACCGGAAAAAAACAAAAGTCCGATACCTCGACTAGCACCGGGGGAAGTGCGTCAAGCAATTTGGAAGCTACATCATCCGAGCTTCGACTTAGACGGGAAGCGGCCCAAGCGGCTTAAGAGGTGGTTAGAGTGAAAGATGGGACGATAATGATTTCGGAAGAATTTAAATTTCTCGGTATGAAAATGAGTGAGATTGATCCGGGCGTGTTGTATTGGATCGAACTGGAAAAGAAGAAAATCGCCTAAAAATATAAGTTGCCACCACCGCCAACCGACTAGTTTAATTTATTTGCTTATTTTATTTAATTTTGTATTTTTTATGTCGCTTTTTTTATTGTAAAGTTTTTTATTTCGTATTTTAATGTTTAATTTTATTAATGAAGTGTTTGAATGTTTAATGAATGAAATTGTTGAGGGTAGAATTTGTATATTGTAATTTTTAAAAAAAGTGAATCCCAAAATATGGTGTTATTTGGTGTTATGATTACCGGGGGTTTTTTGGTGTTATTTTATTTGGTATTGAAATGATGTATCACTGACGTGGCACAAAAATGAAAACGTTAACATGTTACCACTCCCTAGCCTCTGAGAACATAAACAACGGCATCATGGTGAGCATCCATCTACAACATATTGAAAAAATTAATAATANAAAAAGGTATGCCATCTATCTTTAAAAGTGCGTGGTTGTATTGAATATAAATGTGCAAATAACATAAATTTTTTTAAATTGAAGCAAACCGAAATCACAAACGTTATTGATAGCATGTTGTTTTCTAAAGTCCAAAGCCATAATCAAGTTATAAGCAACAACATGTTTCATGCCACATGTGGAATCATGTCCTGCAAAAAACTATTAAAGTATATTAGTTATGGAGAAAAGCCCGTAAACTAAATGATGGAAAACAATGGGCAATAGCATAATTCGAATCATGTTTGTGATCATTTGAAATTCTAAAGCCTATTTTAATTCGTGACTCACAAATAAACTGCATTTACGCATATTGTTGATACAAAAGTTGGGCGTTCCTTATTTGGACTCCTGTTCTCGTACCAATTGGATATTACTGCTTCAGACCTGCGCACTAAAAAAGCAAACAACACCGTTAGGCTTATCGTGGGATTGTCTCCCACGATTATCCTCTGGCGTGAGAGTAAGTAATCGGTTTTAGGGTTATAGTGAAGAGTTAGGGTTTTTAGATGATACCTTAATGAGGGCCGAGATGCCCTTTATATACACACGGAATCCTTATTGGATTCGTGTTCCTTACTCTTCGGCGTATCCCAGTTAATGCGGTCTTTGATCCTTATCCCATAAATAAGAGATCACATATCTAGACCATAAATAATAATTACGGATTTGGGCCTTTGTAAGCCCAAATCTTGATCACGATAGCCCATGCGTGATGGGCTAGGTATTAGTAGTGTCCATTAGTCGGGTTCGTGACCCGAGTGCGGACTATACGTCATCATGTCCCCCCAGTCTAGTATGCGCAGGGTGCAACCGCGTATGCTAGACTAACAACTGTAGCGGAAAACTATCCAGAATGCGTGGGGGGAAGCGTCAAGTATTTCCCGCCAAAAAGAAATATACGGTGTATCTAGTCCAAATTAGTCCCAAGTATCCCTCGGAAATCGTGAGGAGGTAGGTGAAAAAGTGTTGTACCTGTTGATCTCCCAGCCACACGATTAGAGTTAGTGGGATCCACATGTCAAGTATCCAAGACTATGGGTAACCCTATATAAAGGGTATCTCCCTTTTCACAGTGATTATCACGGTAAAAATATCATTTCCACCATTGTTAAGATTGTCAAGCTCAGTCAAGAAATCAATCGTATACGAAGGTAATAGCGCGTACGCATCTGAAACCATCAAATTTTAAGAATGGTTCTTCAGTTATCCGATTTTACCTCCGATATAACCGAGGATGATCTTCTTGAGTTCACCTCGGATTATTATATCCCCCTCGCGTTGCATCCGGTAGTACCGGTGGCAACTGCATCTATGGCTGATTTCCCTGAGGGAAAAATAGGGGTATACACGCGCTTTTTCGAATTTGCGAATCAGCGCGTGCCCATTTCACTATTCTTGTGCGATGTACTCAATTATTATCGCCTTCATATATCCCAGCTGCATTGTATATGCGCAGCTAAAATAACCAATTTTGAAGTAAACTGTCGTTTGCTAGCGATTAACCCGACCATAAATCTCTTCCGCGCGTTTTATCACTCAATGTGGTCAAACGGGTGGGTATCCTTTTCCAAGCGCGCAGGGCGCCTTCAATGCTACACGGAAAAGCTAGACGCACTTAGGAATTGGAAGGAGAGGTTTTTCTGGGTTGATAATATAGTGTTCCCTTGGACCTTTGAGTTCTATACCCAGGGGATGTTACCAAAGGATGAGCGCCCAAACCCCGGGACGTACAACGCAGATGACGCGGAGACAATAAATGCTAACCGCATCCTCATCAAATCCTACCCAGAAGAGTTTTTGGTGCATATGGGGATCAGTCGCAACTACTTCCAAGGCGCTGACGAGGTGCCGACTTTTCTGGATGAGGACAACCGGGGTGGGTGCTTGTCCTTCCTTTCCTTCGCATCTGTAGTGTAAGCACTCTCTTTGTATTGTAACTTTATGTAACTCCGTTTTGTTTGTTGTTTGTTGTTTGTTGCGCAGAGATGGATCTGTTCAGCGTGGTGAAGCTAGCGAAGCCCACACAGGTAACCGTGGGGGTGCGCCCTTTGAGAGATGGTGAGACACCAATTTTGGAGGCTACCGCAGGGCGCACCATGGAGTATGCACAGGAGGAACCGGCAAATGTCTCCCCACCACTATTGGAGGCGACCCCAGTGCGCAGTGTTCCATCTCAGAGGGTGTCATCCCCAGAGCTCTCGCGCACAGATTCTTCCGAGGGTATGGGGATCCTGAAGGCTGATAGTGAGCAGGCAGAGGCGGGCCAGGGAGTGAAGCGCAAGAAGGCTTCTGGCGATGGTGGCGCGGGCACATCCAAGCGAAGACGCCACATTATTACTGTGGATGTATCATCAGATGAGGATGCGTCTCCATCCATCACTGCGCAGGATACGGCTGAGACTCCTTCCCCCAAGTAAGTAATGAAACCTATGCCTCGTTTATTATTATTATTTTTTTATTTTCCGATATAATGACCTTGACTTCTTATCCTTTGCGTGCAGTGATGAAGCTGCAGGGGGTGATACAGCGCATATTGGGAAGTACCCACCTGAGGCGAGTCTCCCTCAGATGGATGAGTCTTCGAAGGCATGCGAGGTATGCCTGCAGAGCAGCTGATAGAGGAGCTTAGCTTGGCTGCTGCGCACCAGGCCGCGTTGGTTGCTAAGCTTAAGGCTAAGTATGTTGGTGAAGGGAGCAGCAGTGCGCAGAAGGATGAAGAGATTGCGCTGCTGAAGGCGCAGTTAGCTAGTGCTCATGCTGCAATAGAGTCAACAAATGCATACGCCCGGAAGCTCGCTGATGAGAAGATGTCACTCTGGGCCCAAGTGAGCCAAGAACGTTCTGCTTTTGATCAGTACAAGTCCACTTGTTTTTGGGGGTTGAAGTACATGGTGCAGAACAAGAGCAAACACTTCTCACAGTTGGATGAATTTCGAAAGACCGTGGAGGATGCGCTGGAGAAGCAGGAGGGTAAGCTGCGCAAGCTTAGTATAGAGTATGATGAGGAGCTATACCCACACTTGGTATCCTCCATTGCTGAGCATAGGTAGCGTTTGATTCCTCTGATTCCTTTGAATCCCATCGTGTTTTTCAAACTTGCAGCATTCAATTCCTTTGAAATTATTGTCTATAATACAATGGGAATAGTGTTTTATTCACAGGTGGCTAATCAGCCATGGTCTTCGTCTGGCTGCTATGAGCACATTAGAGTCCCAAGAAGTTGTAGAAGCATTTGGGAATGTTGTTCAATGCGCCTTGGCACGTGGCAAGGCGGAGGCTGTAGAGGAGCTGCACGAGAGCCAAATGTTGACGGTGCCCATCGCGGAAGTGCCAGGTTACAATGGTGACGCCTACGCTGAGCTTGTCGCGGCTATGGAGAAGATGAAGATGTTCGAGCTTCCTCATATTGCTCGATTGGAGCGCGACCAAGACTACCCTATAGGTGTTATCATGGA